>JAGFNQ010006672.1:38613-109626 GCA_024364735.1 Boesenbergia rotunda
AACGTGATGTGGTGATAGTGGACTTGGCCCAGGAACACCAAATATTTACCGTTTATGCTAACTTTACTTTTGATATCTCTATGCTCGAATAATGACTCATGGAACTTTATGTTGTGATGTTAAGCATGATATGATAAGATGTTTAAGTATAAAGTCAATATGCCAAGTTTCCATGACATTATGTTAAGAATGGTAGTAGGGGGCATGTAAGTGTAAAGTTAAAGTTATTCCGCTACAGTATGATGTTAGATGCCCTAAGTATGTTAGCGTAACGCCGCTTTAGGAAAAAAAAAGCGGGCGTTACATTAGACATGATCTTGAATGCCCAAAGGGCAGTCTACAATAGGGCCGGTATTGGTTACCGACCCAAAGAACCATCATTTGTGTCCTTAATATCTAGGACTGATGTTAGACAATCTAAGACACCTATGGCTCAAAGGAAAGTAGTCAAGGCATGGGTGCCTAAGTCTTGCTTAGTAGGTTCTTTAGGTCCCAAGGTTTGGCTACCTAAAACTTCTATTTTTCGAATTATGTAGGTTGTGATTGAGGGGGAGCATCTATCAACTTGGTTTGTTGATAGTGGGTGCTCCAAACACATGACCGAGGATAGATCATTGTTTACCACACTTCAAAGAAAAAGTAGAGGTAATGTTTCCTTTGGTAACAATGGTAGTCTTAAGGTCATAGGAATAGGAGACGTTCAAATATCCGAATGTCTTAGGATTAAGAATGTCCTTCTAGTCAAGGGGATGACATTTATCTCCTAAGTGTCAATCAATTGTGTGATGCGGGTTACACAATTGATTTTCAATCAAGTCAATGTCTAGTTAGACAACATGACAATTTTGACACGGTACTAGTAGGAACAAGAGTAGATAACATTTATCAAGTTTCCTTTAAAAGTGCTACTAATACTTTTGCTAAGTGTCTCATGTCAAGAGAAGCTGAGTCCACCCTTTGGCACTGGAGGCTAGCACACGTGAACATGAAGAATATCCAGAAATTGGCCAACAAGGGATTAGTTCGTGGCTTACCAAGCATCAAGTATGAAAAGGACAAACTTTGTGATGCATGTCAAATGAGTAAGCAAACAAAATCTGCACATAATGGTAAAAGCAATGTAAGTACTTCTACCGCATTGGATTTACTTCACATGGGCTTGTTTGATTGTAGCACTATTATATCATTGAATGGTAGTAGATATTGCTTTGTTATCATTGATGATTTTACTAGATATACATGGACTTATGCTCTTAAATATTAGGACCAAACCTTAGATGTTTTCATTTCTTTTTGTAGAAGAATTAAAAATGAGAAATCATCAACTATTAAGGCAATAAGAAGTGATCATGGAGGTGAATTTCAAAACCAACGATTTTTAGAGTTTTGTCAAGATAGAGGGTATAGACATGAGTTCTCCACTCCTAGAACACCACAACAAAATGGTGTTGTAGAGAGGAAGAACCGTATTTTACAAGAGGCTGCACGAAGCATGCTCAATGAGTACTCACTACCGAGTTACTTATGGGCCGAAGTTGTAAACACAGCTTGCTATGTGCAAAATCGAGTCCTCATCCATAGATTCTTAGGAAAGACTCCTCACGAACTTTGGTTTGGAAAACCACCTACGGTTAAACATCTTAGGGTGTTTGGCTGTAAGGTGTTTATTCTAAACACCAAGGACCACCTTGGAAAGTTCACGGCAAAGGCTGATGAAGGGATACTGGTGGGTACTAGTTAGCAAAGCTTACCGAGTCTACAATAAGAAATCTAGATTGGTTGAAGAATCTTCTGATGTTGTTTTTGAAGAAATTCCAAAAGCAAATGATCAATCAGAAGATGTTGAAGGAGCTCAATTCGAACTCAGCCAACTGGGTTTGGATGAAAGTCCAAATATTATAGATGGTGATGATGAGTCAGATGACGGTGAGCCTAGACAAATTATAGATCAGCCGGATCCTGAGGCTGAGCTTGTGTCTAGTGACACCATTCAAGAAACACCACCAACACCAAGGCAAACTAGGTTAGCCTCTAGTCATCCTCAAGACCAAATTGTTGGAGACATCCATCATGGGGTTAGGACTAGATCATCCTTTAGGAATGAGGCTAATGAAGTTGCCCTAACTTCCGAAATTGAACCTAGAAAAATTGATGAAGCATTAAATGATCCCGATTGGATCATTGCGATGCAAGATGAACTAGGTCAATTTGAAAGAAGTCAAGTTTGGGACTTAGTCTCTAGACCTAAGAAGACTACCATCATTGGAACCAAATGGGTCTTCAAAAATAAACTAAACCATAAGGGAGAAATCATAAGAAACAAGGCGCGCTTAGTAGCCAAGGGCTACAGTCAAGTTGAAGCTCTTGTTTATGATGAGACCTATGCTCCCGTGGCCTGATTAGAGTCCATCCGATTGATGCTTGCATTTGCAGCAGCATCATGGTTTCAAACTATATCAAATGGATGTCAAATCGGCCTTCCTAAATGGTTTAATAAGGAAAGAGGTCTATGTCGAACAACCTCCGGGGTTTGAGAGTTTCGAATTTCCAGACCACGTGTTCAAACTCAAAAAGGCACTTTATGGCCTTAAACAAGCACCCCGAGCTTGGTATGAGCGGTTGTCGACGTTCCTAATTGAAAAAGGTTTTATTAGAGGACAAATAGACCCTACACTATTTCTACGAAGAGATGGTGACAATATTTTTGTAACCCAAGTATATGTCGATGACAATTTGTGGCTCAAATAACAAGGACTATTTAAATGAGTTTATTGGACACATGGAGAGTGAATTTGAAATGAGTCTAGTGGGAGAGTTGACTTTCTTCCTTGGACTTGAAATCAAACAAACCCGAGATGGGATCCATGTGCACCAATCAAAGTATACTCAAGAGATGCTTCGAAAATTCAACATGAGTGATTCAAAAGAGGTAACCACTCTCATGGCGACAAACACAAGATTAGACAATGATGAGAGTAGTAAACCTGTTGATTTGACTCAATATCGGAGCATAATAGATAGTCTGCTATACCTCACAGCTAGTCGACCTTATATACTATTTGCTGTGGGTATATGCGCTAGGTATCAAGTTTGTGCCAAGGAATCTCACTTAATTGCTGTTAAGAGAATTTTGAGATACCTTAAGGACACAATAGGAGTTGGTCTTTGGTACCCCCGTACCGAGTCTTTTGATCTAATTGGCTATACCGATTCCGACTATGTTGGGTGCAAGTTGGATCGGAAAAGCACAAGTGGGGGTTGCCAATTCCTAGGATCATCATTGGTAAGTTGGTCAAGTTAGAAGCAACATTGTGTTGCTCTCTCCAATACCGAGACAGAGTATATCGCCATGGGAGAGAGTGTATCAAAATTGTTGTGGATGCTTCATACATTAGAGGACTATGGATTAAGCTACAAGGGTGTGCAAGTGTTGTGTGACAACATTAGCACAATTAACCTAACCAAGAATCCGGTCCATCACTCTAGAACCAAACATATTGAAGTACGTCACCACTTCATTAGGGATCATGTTGCTAGAGGAGATGTTGTACTCTCATATGTAGAGTCTAAATCAAATCTAGCGGGCATTTTCACTAAACCACTCCCCGAAAATGAGTTTAACTTCTTAAGAAGGGAGTTGGGAATGTGTCGCGCTTCTTAGACATCAAAATGCATTCAAAACCCTTCATGATCAATTCGAATTGTTGGGACACAATTGGATAACTTGGGGACATCTCACACACACTATAAGGTTTACCAAAACGTTTTTGTTTGCTAAATATGGGGTGAGATGCTAGGATCAACTTAATTTCTCAAAATGTCAATGCATCCCTTGAGAAATTTGGTTGACGAGATAAAAATCACTTCGGTGACCAAGTATGGGGAAAACCAATGCATAACATATGTGTACTTGGCTCCATAATCATACTTGGACATTCCAATCAAGGAAACTTGATTGGAGACTTGAATTTGGTACAAACTTGCTTGAAATTGCTTGAATGTTTGTTGATTGAGTTTGTCTCCACTTGGGTGGAGCAAAGTGATTTGTCAAAACCATAAGGACTTTTGATCCTCCTTCAGGGATCAATTATAGTCATGGGATCACTTCCAAGATCGATAATTTTTATCAGATCTTATCAGAAATCGTTTGGAAGTCTGAAACTGAAAGTTTCAGATCGTATCAGGAGAAATTAGGAAGCCTGATCGGTCACCGGACCGATCAAGCTATTTCGTGATTAACCACAGAAATCTATCTGCGTTGGTCTGGATCGGTCCCCGGACCGATCTGGCGCCCTCTATGGTGATCGGTCCACAGACCGATCAGAGGGGTCGCAGAACACTTGGCGAAAAATTGACCAAACATTCTGTGTTGGCCTGGATCGGTCCCCGGACTGATCTGGCACCCTGTGGTGATCGGTCCATAGACCGATCAGGGGGCTCACAGAAAAACCTCCAAACCTATTGTTCGCTTCCTGATCGATCAGCCGATCGATCAGGGGCCTGCCTGATCGGTCACCCGACCGATCAGGACCAGGCCAGTCCGATCAGGTCGGAGCCTGATCGGTCTGAGCACTCCCAGATCGAATGGTGATCCGTTCAATCGCATTAAATTGTGATTGGTGGACCGATCCAACAACCGATTAACTTCATCTAAACCCTACATCTCCCAAGCCCTAGTGCCGAAACTCAGTTCTTGCGCATCCTCATCCTGTGCGTGAGCTCTTCCTGCGTCTCCTTCTTCCTTGCGCGTGAGTTCAACTTCTCCCCGTGCATGAGAGTTCTTCTTCTTGCTGTTGGTGTTCTCAGCAACTCCTAGCGGCAAGCTTGTCTCCGGCGTGGCGACTCTCTCTTGAGCAAGTTTCAGAGAGTGTTTTCTCCAACCAACTCGACAATGGCACCTAAGTAAGGGTTTCCTTCTTTCATCTTGTTGCTCCCTTCAAATATCATAATATGTGGTGAACTAACCGTGATGTTTGTTCTTGGGGTTTCCTCTGGGTGTGTGTCGTGTGTGTCTTCCCGTGATCAAATCTTGGTTCTTTGATTAAACCCATGTTCATATGATCAATTCCATCGTGTGTTATATTTCTTTCTTGTGTCGTGATCATGTTCACTTGTTTCACTTTATTTGATTCAAATTGTCGCCATGATCTATTCAAACCCTTTTATTGATCTTGTGATCCTTTAATTTGTGGCTTGATTATCAACTTGTAACATGATCTTATCCATGTTCGATTTACTTATCATGATCAAATCTGTTGCCGTGACTTATTCCATCCTTTATAAAATCATCTAAGGACAAAGAACCCGTGGAGGGAAGCTCAAAGGGCAAAGGCCCTGTTGGTGCAAGTTGCATCAATGATGTTCCTCTTGAAGTGTTTTAATGTTTGACAATTCACTTAAGTCAGTGATATATTGAATAGACAAAGGGGGGCAAAAGAGAAGTAACCTTAGTTGAAGAAAAGTCCTAGTTAATCTAGGCATCGGAACCCTAAAGGCCTGGCGAAGGGCTGCTAGGCACCTAGCGAAGGACTGCTAGGTATTGAAACTCTAAGACCTAACGAAGGGCTGTTAGGCACCTAGCGAAGGGCTGCTAGATATCGTAACCCTAAGACCTAGCGAAGGGCTGCTAGGCACCTAGTGAAGGACTACTAGGCATAGAAGACCTAGCAAAGGGCTGCTAGGCACCTAGCGAAGGACTGCTAGGGAATGAAGACCTGGCGAAGGACTGCTAGGCACCTAGCGAAGGATTGCTAGGTAATGAAGTCTTGGTCCAAGGGACTGAGTAACTTAGCTGAGCGATGACTAAGGACAGGAGTAGAGACGGGTCGGGGTTCGGGCGTCTCGAGATCCGGAGTAATCGGAGGCTAAGCAAAAATCCATCCGAAGGACTGGGTGGCAACCGTCTCCTGAAAGGAGTAGGTGAAGGGCGAGTTCTCGGGGATAGGAACTCGTGCCAGTTCGACCTAGGGTTTCGTGGAGATCCGAAGTCAGAACCAAGTCCTTAAGACCAATATTATATGTATATATGCTTTGTGTTTGTGTATCTTGCAGGTACCAAGATTGGAAGACAAAGCAAGAGGAACAAGGGCTGGATGCCCTGAAGCAGGGCGCCCCCATCAGGGTGGGCGCCCTCACCAACCAGGGCGCCCTGAGCCAAAGGTAAAAAAGCAGTTATGATGAAGCAGGCAGAATAGGTGTCAAGAAGGGCGCCCTGAGCGTCCGAGGCGCCCTGGTTCAAAGCTGTATTTGCAGTTTCGAACCCAAAACACAGATAAGCCATCATGAGGGCGCCCTGAGCGTCCGGGGCGCCCTGGTCAAAAGTCTTATCAGCTGCGGCGAGGTCGGCGCAAGGATAAGAGTTGACCGGGTTTATCGGGGCGCCCCCAGCGTCCAGGGCGCCCCCAGGAGGCCTATATAAGGGGCTTCGACCCCTCTGCTTCAAAAACAACATTCCAGAGCCATTCTGATCATTCCGACCGACAACAACGCGCTAGAAACGAGGCTTTACGACTGGGAGGCTCCAGGAGGAAGTGCGCGGCACTTCGGAGGTCCAGATCGGCCAAGTTTCAGATTCTTGTTCGGTTTGCTTTTAGTTACTCCGTACTTAACTTTCAAATTATTGTTGCTTGTAATTATACACTGTAAGACGGGTTTTCTCCGCCTCCGGAAATTCCGGAAAGGAGACCAATAGTGGACTCACGCCGAGTACATAGGCCTTGGACGTACTAACCCTGGGGGGTTGGGAACCAAGTAAATAATCCCGCTGTGTCCTTGTATTATTGTTTTCTTCGTTCTGCTTGTTTTCCGCTGCTACTAACTCTGAGTCCAGAACGAACTAAAGTTTTCTACGAAGTTTCCGCGAGTAATTTTCACGATCGATATTCACCCCCCCCTCTATCGACGACACCGGTCCTACAATTGGTATCAGAGCCGAGCCGCTCTTCACCGGACTAACCGCCGACGGAGCAACGACGCCAGGAGTTGAGGGGGAGCCCAGGGGTGAATCAGGTACATTTTTTTTAATGTCTAATTTTAAATCGCATATTATTTGTTTCACATGCAGGGAGAGAGGGCACTATAAAAATCAGTGCCCTACTCATAAAAATCGTTCATCACCGGCGGTGAAGGAGGCACCAGCTCCAGGAAACCGGAGGGACAAAAACCATATCAGATGCTTCAAGTGCAAAAAATACGGGCATTACAAAAACAAATGTCCGGCAAAGGTACGAAAAATTTATGTTCCAAAAACTTTACAAATTCCTGCATTATCTTATGATAACTTAGTTAGTTTTCCTGATAAATTAGATTACCTGCACAATAGAGTTAATATCTTGCATGTCAAATTAGAAAATGCAGATATGACTAAAATATCTGAAATTAATTGTTTAATTCAGAATATCAATTCAGAAATTAATAAAATTAATTCTGATAATTATTCCGATGAAATTAATTCTGATAATTATTCTAATGAAATTAATTCTGATAATTATTCTGATGAAATTAATTCTGATAATTATCCTGATAAAATTAATACTGATAATTTTAAATCAGATAAAATTAAACCTAAGGATAATTCAGAATTCAAATTCGAAAATCCTAAGGATAATTCCGAATTCGAATTTGAAAACCTTAAGGATCATTCTAGTGATATCCCTGAAATTATTGAAAATTTTAAGGATAAAGATGATTCTGTTGAAAATATTCATGAGGATAATACAGATAAAATTCTCCTAGATGATAACTTAATTATAGAAAATCTTGAAAGTTATTACAAAAATTTAACTAGTGGCCCCTTTTACTCCACCTACTGTGAGAATATTGAAAAATCTAATCTTGAGGAGGATATAGAACTATCTAAGATAAAGGCCATGGTTAATAAAAATTACAAAAATTCAAATAAATCAAAATTATTAGAAAAACTTGAAAAGAAAGATAAAAATGAAGAAGAAATCTTTGAAATAATGAAAATTATGAATTTAAACCCACAATTATTAATTAATCATTATAACCTTAATTAAATTAACTTAAATCTCAATTTGAATTAAACCTTGATTAAATTCAAATTAATTTCGAATTAAATCAAAATTAAATTCTAATTAAATCTTAATTTAATCTTAATTAAATTCAAATTAAATATTAATCAAATTCAAATTAAATATTAATTAAATTCAAATTAAATATTAATTAAATTCAAATTAAATATTAACTAAATTCAAATTAAATATTAATCAAATTCAAATTTAATATTAATTAAATTCAAATTAAATATTAATCAAATTCAAATTAAATATTAATTCAAATTCAAATTAAATATTAATTAAATTCAAATTAAATATTAATTAAATTCAAATTAAATATTAATTAAATTCAAATTAAATATTAATTAAATTTAAATTAAATTCAATTAAAATCAAATTAATTCAAAAAATTCAAATTAATTCAAATAATTCAATTAAATTCGAATTAATTCAAATAATTCAATTAAATTCAAATAATTCAATTAAATTCAAATTAAACCTAAATTAAATCTTAATTAAATCAATTTAATTCAAATTAAATTCAATGTAAAATTAAGTTGAATCCAAATTAAAACTTCTCTTAAATTAACTTTAATCCTAATCAATTAATTTCTAATTAATTCAACCTCAATTAATTCGAATCCAACTAAAATCTTAAATAACTTAAACTCAAACTAAAATAAAATTTTACCCAAAGTGTAACAATTAAAATTAATAACATTAAATATGTCAAAGTGGGTTGACATATTCGCGGGTTCACTCGACATGTATCAAATCGGGAATTTGATACATTTTAGAAACTTAAATAAAATTATTTGACTTGTTTGACTCATGCATAACTGCCATGACATGTATTTGCTATTCTTTTAATATATGACATGTCATGCATATTTAAATTTTATGCATATATTAGAACGGCTATAGGAACAAGAATAATTGAAACTTGATCAACCTAGTATTGGGTGGCGGTGAGATGATAGTACGTTAGGGAAGCCAATTCTAATAAGATCAAGTTCACTTGGTCTCTTTAGACTGGTGAAACTAGCCGAAGCTACCGATCCAAAACCCAAACTAGTTAGACCAGAACTTTTTCAAAGATTAATTTTGAAAATGAAACTTCATTAAACGGCTTTGTCAAGGAAAGGGTGGATGATCCCATAAGGCTACGGCCAAAGAAGGCCTAGTGCCTCGCCAAGACCTGGAAGCCAATTTTTGAATTTCAAATTCAAATTATTCTTTGTTAAATTCAAAACTAACACAAGCTTCAATTAATTCTTAGAGTTAATAAATTAAGAAAAATAAAGCATCTCACAATACACCTATAAGGCAACTATGCTTGTTTGATACATCTAAAATGGGTGAGATGTTAAGGACTAATGAATTTTAAAAAAAAATTTCAAAATTGTTTTTCAAAATTATTAGAATATTTTCATAAAAATATATTTTCAAAATAGTGCTTCAACATAATAATGTTTTTATGGAATTCATGCTTGTCTGTTTGATTATATATATTATACATTTTCCAAAAATATATCTTTTCAAAAATTTGTTTGACTCACTCAATTAGACACAAGCCTCTTAGGACAACACTAAAGTTCCTTAAGGCACTTAGATAGAGTCAAACGGTGTTGGATGCAGGGGGAGTGTTTTGTTCTTTTTATTAAAAATATTTTTCGAAAACTGCACCTTAATTTGCATTACATATGTTTTCAAAATTATCGGTTCTTTGACTTTGATAAACCCTAAAGACACAGAGGAAAGGTCCACTTTATGATCTTCAAGAACTCCTAGGACGTGTCAAATTTAGGGGGAGTCTAACAAGTTTTAAATCATTTTGAAAATTATTATTCTTTTGATCTGAATCAAACCTTAAGACTCAGAGGAAGAGTACTTGTGGTCAACAAGCTTCCCGAGACTGGGTCAAGTTTAGTGAGAGGTCAAATTAAAAGAATTATTAAATATTTCAAATGTTTTCATGCGCGGTATTTTCAAATCCTGTTGAAAATATAAGTATTATTTTAAAATGCTATCAATTTTTTTTAAAAAAAATTTATTTTCAAAAATTCATTTGGTTTTTTTATCAATTTGAAATAATATCTTGAGTTTGGAAAATCTTCCAGGACACTTAGGAAAATGTCCTTGTAGTCAACAAGGTTTCCTATGATTGTGTCAGACTGAAAGATAAACCAAATCAAGTATTATCACGTTAAAATCTTTACATTTTTCAAAATTAACTTACATCCTATTATTCTGTGATTTATGAAATTTTTTTCAATATTTACTTGGGTTGGAAAACTTCCAGGACACTTAGGAAAATGTCTTTGTAGTCAACAAGGGTTCCCAGGATAGTGTCAGACTGGAAAATTAACCAAGTGAAGTCAAATATTATGTTTTCAAAAGTACTTATGTCTTTCAAAGCCAAATATTCTTTCAAAAGTACTATCATTTTTTTCTTGACCTTGAAAAACATTATGTTTCATGAAACACTTATTTTCGAAACACAGTCAGTACTTGCAAAATAGGCATAACATTTATATTTTCCAAAATAACATTCTTTCAAAAGTTATGCATTTTCCAAAAGTACTTAATTATTCACAAAAATCAATTATTTTCAAAGGTACTTATATATTTTCAAAAATTACATAATTTTTGCAATATATTATTCTAAATACAATGCTTTCAAAAAATTTTTGCACTAAGTATTTTCAAAAAGAACCAAAGGTTTTTAATGTTGGTGCAAGTATTTTATTTTTTGATGTGTGACAAAGGGGGAGAGATGTGTGCTTAAGTTAGAAATATTTTCCCCAAAGATCAAAAATGTAGCAAAGATCAAAAATATAGTTTCAAAACTTATATCAATTTTTTCTTGTTTTTTATCCTAAGGATAGTGAGTTAGCCCCTTAAACCAATCTAACTTAAGTTATTGTCAAACATCAAAAAGCGGGAGATTGTTGGTGTAAGTTGCATCAATGATGTTCCTCTTGAAGTGTTTTAATGTTTGACAATTCACTTAAGTCAGTGATATATTGAATAGACAAAGGGGGTAAAAGAGAAGTAACCTTAGTTGAAGTAAAGTCCTAGTTAATCTAGGCATCGGAACCCTAAAGGCCTGGCGAAGGGCTGCTAGGCACCTAGCGAAGGACTGCTAGGTATTGAAACTCTAAGACCTAACGAAGGGCTGTTAGGCACCTAGCGAAGGGCTGCTAGGTATCGTAACCCTAAGACCTAGTGAAGGGCTGCTAGGCACCTAGTGAAGGACTACTAGGCATAAAAGACCTAGCGAAGGGCTGCTAGGCACCTAGCGAAGGACTGCTAGGGAATGAAGACCTGGCGAAGGACTGCTAGGCACCTAGCGAAGGATTGCTAGGTAATGAAGTCTTGGTCCAAGGGACTGAGTAACTTAGCTGAGCGATGACTAAGGACAGGAGTAGAGACGGGTCGGGGTTCGGGCGTCTCGAGATCCGGAGTAATCGGAGGCTAAGCAAAAATCCATCCGAAGGACTGGGTGGCAACCGTCTCCTGAAAGGAGTAGGTGAAGGGCGAGTTCTCGGGGATAGGAACTCGTGCCAGTTCGACCTAGGGTTTCTTGGAGATCCGAAGTCAGAACCAAGTCCTTAAGACCAATATTATATGTATATATGCTTTGTGTTTGTGTATCTTGCAGGTACCAAGATTGGAAGACAAAGCAAGAGGAACAAGGGCTGGATGCCCTGAAGCAGGGCGCCCCCATCAGGGAGGGCGCCCTCACCAACCAGGGCGCCCTGAGCCAAAGGTAAAAAAGTAGTTATGATGAAGCAGGCAGAATAGGTGTCAAGAAGGGCGCCCTGAGCGTCCGAGGTGCCCTGGTTCAAAGCTGTATTTGCAGTTTCGAACCCAAAACACAGATAAGCCATCATGAGGGTGCCCTGAGCGTTCGGGGCGCCCTGGTCAAAAGTCTTATCAGCTGCGGCGAGGTCGCCGCAAGGATAAGAGTTGACCGGGTTTATCGGGGCGCCCCCAGCGTCCAAGGCGCCCCCAGGAGGCCTATATAAGGGGCTTCGACCCCTCTGCTTCAAAAACAACATTCCAGAGCCATTATGATCATTCTGACCGACAACAACGCGCTAGAAACGAGGCTTTACGACCGGGAGGCTCCCGGAGGAAGTGTGCGGCACTTCGGAGGTCCAGATCGGCCAAGTTTCAGATTCTTGTTCGGTTTGCTTTTAGTTACTCCGTACTTAACTTTCAAATTATTGTTGCTTGTAATTATACACTGTAAGATGGGTTTTCTCCGCCTCCGGAAATTCTAAAAAGGAGACCAATAGTGGACTCACACCGAGTACATAGGCCTTGGACGTACTGACCCTGGGGGGTTGGGAACCAAGTAAATAATCCCGCTGTGTCCTTGTATTATTGTTTTCTTCGTTCTGCTTGTTTTCCGCTGCTACTAACTCTGAGTCCAGAACGAACTAAAGTTTTCTACGAAGTTTCCGTAAGTAATTTTCACGATCGATATTCACCCCCCCTCTATCGACGGCACCGGTCCTACAGGCCCTTCATCATCTACACCCCCTTCACGACCTCCACCACCTCCACATACCAAATTTCAAAATATTCATTATGTACTAGCCTTTCAATGGCACACTTTCAAACTCATGCCATGTCGAACTGTGGACCAAACCTTCATTTACGAACAATGTCCGACAGTACGGCAAATCATTGAACACTATGAACTTCAATCCATTCTTTTCCTTGAGAGGCCAATCAACTTTGATTTGGTCTCTGAATTTTATAATAACATGGTCAGTGGAGAGGGTTCGTGGTGGAGGACCCGTGTCACCAGTATCGACCTTAATTTTGATCTATCGGCTTTCACTTCTTTTCTTGACTGTCGCCGATCAGATAATGACTTTTCTCTCTACCCCTATCTTCCAGATCCTCTACCGGTTCCCTTTGATGGAGTCACCCATGACTCTATCCATGAGTACTTTTTCGATCATCCCAGGTCGAGGGATCTCGATGAGGTTACTAGTCACTTCCCTACATTTGCTGCTTTCCGTCTTTCCCCCATAGATTATGTCTTGCTCAAGATTATCACTAACTGTCTCATCCCTACTACTTCAAAGCACTTAGATGAAATTCACTCATTCCACTGCTTGATGCTTTACGGGATGCATCGATGGTTAGACTTTGATATCGTGACGACCATTTACTTCTCCATCATCGTCCACAGTCAGATGTACGGTCAGACAATTTACATGTCGTTTGGCCATATCATCACTACCTGGCTGCAGTCGGTTGGTATCGATGTTTCACAGGGTAGTATTGTACTCATGGTTCAACAGGATTGTCGACTTGATCATCGCATGTTGGCCCAGTCTGGCATTGTTGTCGGACCGCAGGGGTTAAGGTGGAAGGATCGACGACGTGTGGGGGAGTTACCGGGAGCAGCCCCTAAACAGGAGCCGTCCGCTGTTGCTGAGGATTACGATGAGTGGGATCCAGACCTCCGCTGGCAGGTAGTGGAGCTAGAGCTGATGATGCAGCGCGAGTTATATATTTCCGAGCTCTGGCAATAGGAGGTCAGCTCAGAGTTTCAGTCCTTCGATCGCCGACTAGTCACTCTAGCATCCGATGTTTCTGGGATCAGCTCACTATAGGAGACGTGGTATGAGGACTGGTACCAGCATACATTTCCTGGTGCTGTGACCTCCAGCAGCACTCCACCAGGGGATGTTATATATATTGAGGATTCCTCAGACGATGACCCCGCGGCGGATTGATGATGTTAACTATTCTGATTTGTGCCCCAGTTGATTGTTATGCCTTGTCCTATGTTTGACTTTGATGGTTTTTGTACTGTCTTTACCTTGACTTTGATGCGATGTGATGCATTTGCTATTATGCCTGCTTTTCATATTTAACTTACTATAATTTGCTTATTGTTGGCTTATATGATTGTTCGTAAAATTGCTACCGTTATGTATGCCTCATTATGCGTTGCTATGATTATGCTTATGACGCCATGTTCATATGATACATATGATTGTGTTGTCGTGCTTTATATCTATCATATGTGTTTCATATGTTTATCAAAATAAATCAAATGTTATATTGTTTTGGGATACCCCTAGAGTTGAGGGGGAGTATGTTTAAACATAACAACCCGTCTACACCCTTTTCGGTGTTTGACAAAGGGGGAGAGTGAGGTTGGTTAAGTTTAGGACGATTATGAGTTTAATGGTTGTAGGGGGAGGATCCTGATTCTCCTACAATTCTAAGATTTGAGACTATTGGATTCAAATCCCTAAAACTTAAAATCGGGTTGTCAAATAACAAAAAGAGGGAGATTGTTGATGCAGTCTGACCCTGATTGTTGTTTTGGTGTTGACACCGATTTTAGTTTAGGTTGATGATTATGATTGGGATTAAGTCTTGGTCGTGGACTAGGCATACCTAGTGGGACTAGGTTTGATGAAATTCTAACTTGGAGGGTTAGGTGTGAGGAAATCCGAGCTTGGAGGGCTAGGTGTGAAAAGTCCTAACCTGGAGGGTTAGGTGTGGAAAAGTCTTGGCTTGGAGGGTCAGGTCCTAGCCTGGAGGGCTAGGTGGATGAAATCCCGGCTTGGAGGGCCAGGTCCTGGTGAGTGAAGCCAGGTTGATTGGAAATCTCGGTGAGTGAAGCCGGGTCCTGGTGAGTGAAGCCAGGTTGATTAGAAATCCCGGTGAGTGAAGCCGGGTCCTGGTGAGTGAAGCCAGGTTGACTGAAGTCCTGGTGAGTGAAGCTGGGCATGAAGTCTTGGTCTGAGGGATCAAGCACGAGTCAGAGAAGGGCTGGAGGCTTGTTCTCGTGACTTGGAATGCATTTGGGCTTGCCTGGATCGGTCTGGTGACCGATCAGGGAAGTTGACATGGTGCTCCTTCGTGGATCGGTCTGGTGACCGATCCAGCGATGACTGATCAGTCTGGTGACCGATCAGGGAGCACTCAGTGACCTTGTTGGGCTACTGATCGACTCCTGATCGGTCTGGTGACCGATAAGGGAGCTTAGAGTTCACTTCCTGCTCAGCTCCTGATCGGTCTGGTGACCGATCAGGGAGCATACAGTGGGTTTTTGGGAACCTTACTGCATGGCTCCTGATCGGTCCAGTGACCGATCAGGGATATTGTTCAGATCGGTCTGGTGAATGATCAAGTGTCGCGAGTTCCTCACTATGACCGATCAGGATGGAGCCTGATCGATCTGAGCATGCCCTGATCGGTCTGGTGATCGATCAAGAGGGTTGGACTGCGAAGCTAAGAAATTACCCTGCAAAGGGGTGGATCGGTCTGGTGACCGATCCACAACCTGGGATCGGTCTGGTGATCGGTCCCGGAGAAATCGCGATTTCTGATTGAGCGTTGGGGACCGATCAGGATGGAGCCTGATCGGTCTGAACCCACCCTGATCGGTCTGGTGACCGATCAGGAGACTCTCTGATCGGTCCGGTGACCGATCACTTTAATTCAAACGCGCTGTCAGGCGTTCTGATCGCGCTCTGAACACTTCTAATCACCACTGATACTCCACTGATATGTTCTGATGCTTTGATCTTCTGTTGATTTGCTGCCCTAATGTGCTGCTAAGTGTGCAGGTGACTCAGGGATCATCCAAGGGAAGTCAAAAGAAGGTTTTCGCTACAGCAGTTTTGGCTGTTTGTTTCAGCAGGTTGCAACGTTCTCTGGAGTGAGCTGCAACGGCTGAGGAGCTGATGACCTGGGGCTCGACTGGAAGGGATTCAGTGAGTTCAGAAGAGGTCAGGGATAGCTGGCTGTTGTAGGAGAGTAGCTGGGAGCTGCTGCAGAGGAACGGTTGACCTGGCGATGGAAGCTGGTTAAGCTGGGTAGTGGAGAAGAGCTGAGTAGTTATTTTGGCTGAACAGACTTCTTGCGAGAGTGCTTGCGGTGCTATCAGTTCTCCATCATCGAAAGCTTTGCTCTACACTTGTGATTACTCTACTGTCTTGAGTAACCGTCCGTTACTTGGTCACTTGGAAGAAGAAACGAGGAGCTTGAGTCCATCAGCGAGAAGACACGAAGAAGGGAGTTCTTGCGTGAGATCTGTGCTGAGTGGAGCTCGGGAGAAGCTTGCTTGTGTTCTTGTGGTTCTAAGTGCTAAGTAAGATTCTTCTTGTATTTCCTGTGTTTTATACTTGATCATTTTGAAACGCTGTGGAGAGGTTACTCCACCGAGAAGGAGGTTGCATTCTATCCGGATTTTCCGGAGCTTGATTTGCCGACGATCAAGGGATCGCCCACCTTACGGGCACGCCAAGGAGTAGGGGCAAGTTATCCCCGAACCTTGTAAACCCTCTTGTTAGAGTTCTTGTGTTTGTTCTTAGCTTAGAGTTTCAATTCTGCATACTCTGTTTTTGTTTGCTTCTGCTGTGCTACTAAACGTTTAAGTGCAGAAATTTACAAAGTGCTAAAGTTTCGGTGTCTGGCTACATTCACCCCCCCCCTCTCTAGCCATCTAAGATCCTACAGATTATTGCTATGCAGGAAGAGTTAGCCCAATTTGAGAGAATCCAAGTCTGGGACTTAGTACTAAAACCAAAAGGTGAGACCATAATAGACACTAAGTGGGTTTGTAGGAATAAATTGGATAATAAAGGAGAAATAGTTAGAAACAAAGCTCGTTTAGTGACTAAAGGGTTCAGTCATATTGAAGGATTAGATTATGACAAAACCTATGCACCTGTAGCTAGACTTGAATGAATTAGGATGCTTTTAGTCTACGCAACCCATAAGAGATTCAAGTTATATCAAATGGATGTTAAGTCTACCTTTTTAAATGGATGTATAAAGGAGGAAGTTTATGTAAGTCAACCTCCATGTTTTGAGGACTTAGAGCATCCTAATTATGTCTTTAAACTTAAAAAGACCCTATATAGACTAAAATAAGCACTTAGAGCCTAGTATGAAAGACTATCTATGTACCTAATTTCTAAGGGGTTTAACCAAAGCCAAATTGACCCAACCTTATTTGTTAAATCCTTAGAAAATAATATATTTATAGCCCAAATATATGTGGATGATATAATTTTTGGCTCGACTAACATAACTTTTCTAAAAGAATTTATAAAAGTAATAGAAAGTGAATTTTGAAATGAGTCTAGTAGGTGAGTTAACCTTCTTCTTAAAACTTTAAATCAAACAAACTAGAGATGAAAATTATGTTCACCAATTTAAATATGCAAAAGAATTAATTAAGAAATTTAGAATGAAAAATATTGAAGAAATTAACACTCCTATGACAACAAACATGAAAATAGATAGCGACCTAGAAGGAAAACCTGTGGACTTAAAGCACTTTAAAAGTGTTATAAGTAGCCTACTTTACCTAACTACTAGCAGACTTGATATTTTATTTACAGTAGGTATTTGTGCTAAATACCAAACCTGTGCTAAGGAATCTCACTTAAGTGTTGTCAAAAGAATTTTTAGGTATATTAAAGGCACCCTAAATGTAGGAATTTGGTATCCTAAGACTCCCAATTTTGACCTACTAGGTTACTCTGATTCAAACTATGCAGGGTGAAAATTAAATAGAAAAAGTACTAGTGGAAGTTATCAAATGTTGGGTCACAACTTAGTTAGTTAGTGTAGTAAGCAGCAACATTGTGTTGCATTATCCACAACTAAAGCTGAACTGAGAGAATGTGTAGCCCAACTATTATGGATGATGCATACCGTTGAGGACTTCCGACTAACCTACACTAACACTAAAGTTTACAATGATAATATTAGCTCAATTAATCTTATAAAAAATCTTATTCACCATTCGAGAACTAAACATATTGAAGTAAAATACCATTTTGTTAGGGATCATATAATCAGGGGTAAAATTGTACTTACACACATAGGGTCCAAATCTAACTTAGCTAATATTTTTACTAAACTACTACCTAAGCCTGAGTTTAGTTCACTTAGAAGGCAGCTAGGAATGTGTTCAGTAGAATATATTTATTTATTTGTTTTTGCTTAATTTAAATAATTTTTTGAAAATCATATTCTTTTGCTATTTTTAAAAATTATTAACTGTTTTTCAAAATCCATATTTTTAAAATCATGTTTTTGTTAAAGTTTTTACTTATTTTTTTACTTAGTTTTCAAAAAAAAAAATATCCCCTTTAAAACTAGGGATTTCTTCATTATGGACTTAGCTTAGGATTTACCTCTAGTTTGCATGCTCTTATAGACTTAGAAATCAGCATCTCACAAGCACATTAGGGATACTTTGCTTGATAACTTAGACTGGGTTGATATGCTTAAGTCTATGTCTTAACTCAAGATACTTTAAGTCAGTGCATCAAAAGTAGTTGGGGCAATAAATATAGTTGAACATCAATCAAGTTAAGTAATCAAACTTAGAAAGTCTAACTTGATCAGACTACTTAACTTGACTAATCCAAGTGAAAGCTACTATTTTATAACAGTTAGTAAGTGACAAATAGGATTAGACAGGGACTCAAGGATTTGTTGTTTTTGTGTTTTTCAAATTATTTTTTAAAATTATTGCAGTTTTACTTTTGAATGCTTAGACTCTAATCATGCTTACACGCAAATTGGTATATTAACTTGGTTCAAATTTTGTTTCTCTACATTAGTTTTTATTATTGCTTATCTATCTGTTACTTAGAACATATTATTTGTTTCCTTAAAAAGTAATTTTTGACATTATTGATTTTTTCGTTAACATAATTTTTTTTAAAAATATACTTATATTATCAAAATTCACATGCTCTAATACCTAATTTCTTTTTAAGTTGACTTTCTTTTCCCTCTCCTTAACTAATTTTTTTTTGATATATGGCAAAAGGGGAGATTAGAAAAAAGTAAAGTTAAAAAGATTTTCAAAATTTTTTAAGTTAAAAAGATTTTCAAAGTTTTTTTAACTTTATTTTTCAAGTTTTTTTAATATTTACTTTTTAAGAAAACTCTATTTTTCAAAAAGGATGTTTTTTTATATTCTATTTTTCAAAGGGGGCAAATTTCAATTTAACTTAGAATTTTTCAAAGCACTTTTTCAAAATGATACTTGAAATTTTTAGAAGTAATACTTAAAATTTTTCAAAGAAGTTAGAAAATCATTCAAATTGAAAATTGCATATTTTTCAAAAGCTTCAAGGGGAGAATTTTAAATCAAGGGGGACCTTTATGCATTCTTTCAATTTTGCAATATTTTGACTCAAACTGCAAATGTTTTAAAAACAAAGGGGAGATTACTTATCAAGAGGGAGAGTTAAAGTTTTTTTTTTCAAAATTTTCTAACTTTGAAAAAATTGCTTTAATATTGAAAATATGTTTAACTCTGTTTCTTTACTTGCTTATCAGTTTTAACTTAATTTTTGAACTGGGTTGTCAGAAATCAAAAAGGGGGAGATTGTTGGTGCCGGTAGCACCAGATCGAACTTGAGTTTGATAATGGCAAAGAGTTCAAAGTTAAGTTTGTGTTATGATCTAACATATTTGACTAAGTGTGCAGGAAAGTCCTAGTTTACCTAGGCACGAAGTCTTGACCTGTAGAGTTGAGCACGAAGCCCTGGTCGAGGACTGGGCATGAAGTCCTGGTCGAGGACTAGCCATGAAGTCCTCGTCGGGGGCGGGCACTAAAGACCTAACCGAGGGTTGGGCACAAAGACCTGGTCGAGGACTGTGCACCGAAGACCTGATCCAGAAGATCGGGTAGGAGACTTAACCGAGTGAGGACAGCGGACAGAAGTAGAGACGGGTCGAGGAACGGACGTCTCGAGATCCGAGAGCTTTGGAGGCCAAGCAAAAGACAAACTGGAGGTGCTGGTTGACAAAAGGTAACTTCTCCAGAGTGGAGTAGGTGAGCACGCGTTCCCTAAAGGAGGGAATAGTAGGCGTCGATTCGACCTAGTATTTCATTTGAAATCCAAAGTCAGGATCAGACAACTCCGGTTGTTGGACATGTTGATGCAGTCTGACCCTGATTGTTGTTTTGGTGTTGACACCGATTTTAGTTTAGGTTAATAAGATGAGTCTGGGATTAAGCTCTGGACGGGGACTGGGCATGACTTCCGGTGAGTGAGGTTAGTTGACTGAAACCTTGGCTTGGGAAGCTAGGTTGGATGAAACCCTGGCTTGGGAAGCCAGGTCTTAGCTTGGGAAGCTAGGTTGGATGAAATCCTGGTGAGAGAAACCAGGTCCTAGCTTGGGAAGCTAGGTTGGATGAAATCCTGTTGAGTGAAGCCAGGTCCTAGCTTGGGAAGCTAGGTTGACTGAAAGCCTGGTGAGTGAAGCCTTGGCTGGATCGGTCTAGTGATCGATCAGGGAAGTTGGCATGAACTTCCTTCGTGGATCGGTCTGGTGACCGATCCAGTGATGTCTGATCGGTCTGGTGGTCGATCAGGGAGTATACAGAGACTTTGATTGTTTTCTGTTCGGCGCCTGATCGGTCTGGTGACCGATCAGGGAGAGAACAGAAGCTTTTCTATTCGGCTCCTGATGGGTCTAGCAACCGATCAGGGAGACCCTCAGATCGTTCTGGTGAACGATCAAATGTCGCGAGCTTCTTACTATAACCGATCAGGCTGGAGCCTGATCGGTTAGGAGGTGGCCTGATCGATCACCAGACCGATCAAGGCACACCCTGATCAGTCAGGTGACCAATCAGTAGGCTTAGACCGGCTAAGATGGAGAAATCCTCCGCAAAGGGATGGATCCGTCTGGTGATCGATCCACGACTTGGGATCGATCTGGTGATCGGTCACAAGAAGTCCGTGATTTCTCATTTCTCACTGGGGACCGATCAGGCTGGAGCCTGATCGGACTGGACCTGTCCTGATCGGTCTGGTGACTGATCAGGGGTCACTCTGATCGGTCCGGTGACCGATCAGTAGCTGACAACTTTAATTTAAAATGCGTTGTCAGAGTTTTGATCGCGTTCTGATTTCTACTGATACACTACTGATCTCTATTCTGATTCTTCTGATACTTGATCTTCTGTTGATTTGGTGTGCTAATCATCTGCTAAGTGTGCAGATAACTCAGGGATCATCCAAGGAGAGTCAACTGGAGTCTTTTACTACATCAGGTTTGACAGTTTTCCTTCTCAGGTTTCAACAGACGACTGCGCCACTGAGATGCTGACTGGGGCTCGGCTGAGGGGAGCTCAGGGAGTCCAGGAGAGGTCAGGATAGC
The DNA here is from genome assembly GCA_024364735.1 of Boesenbergia rotunda. Classification (NCBI taxonomy): domain Eukaryota; kingdom Viridiplantae; phylum Streptophyta; class Magnoliopsida; order Zingiberales; family Zingiberaceae; genus Boesenbergia; species Boesenbergia rotunda. The sequence continues at coordinate 59,820 of JAGFNQ010006672.1, forward strand.
TGGGCAGTTGCAGTTGAGCAGCTGGGAGCTGCAAAGGGGTGGCTGTGACCTAGCGATCAGTGGGCAGAGGCTTATGAGCGGGTAGCGAGGAAGCCTCAGCAACAACTTTGAACACTTGAGTTATTGCAACATCCTTTGATCTGCTCTTGCGACAACTCTGATCTTGAGCAACACTCTGAATTGAAGCAACTCTTGTATACACTGTGAGTGATCTGTTGGCTGCGACTAGAGTACTTGGAAGCGTTGCAAGGGCGATCAACAAGCAGACAAGGCAGAGCTGAGTGAAGGCTCTTGTCGAGGTTGTGCTGGGTTGTGAGTATTGCCTTGTAGACGTTTCTCCTTATGCTCTGTAAGTGTGTTCTTGTCTCTGTACTTTGATTTCATATCCTATTGTTGAGACATACTGTGGAGAGGTCACTCCACCGAGAAGGAGGTTGCATTCTATCCGAATTTCCAGGGCTTGATCTGCCGACGATCAATGGATCGCCCACCTTACGGGCACGCCAAGGAGTAGGGGCAAGTTATCCCCGAAATTTGTATATCCTTGTGTTAGAGTTGTGATTTGAGTTCTTAGTTTTCTGTTGAGTTCTGCATTTCTATTTTTCTCTATTCTTTGCATCCGCTGTTGCTAACGTTTAAGTGCAGAAATCACAAAGAGTTTGAAAAATCTGTGTCCGGCTATATTCACCCCCCTCTCTCTAGCCATCTAAGCACCAGCAGGACATGTATATATTTTATATATTATTTATTGCACATGGACTAACTTGTTTTGCAGCCCAAGAAGTTGACCCAGCTACTTTAAGGGCGCCTCAGAGGTCCTAGGCGCCTGAGTATACAGGCGCCCGAGAGGTCTCGGGCGCCTCAGTTGGTTTTGCTCAGCATTGGTGAAGTTGAGTTGGGGGTTGCTGATTGGACACGCCACATCAGCACTCAGGCGTCCCAGACCACTCAGGCACCTGAAAGAGGATAAAGTTTGGCCGAGTCAGCGGATGATGACGCGGCCGAAGCAGCAACGTGGAGGCACCCCTATGCGCACTTAGGTGCCCGAGTCGCAGTATAGAAGAGGTTTCACCCCCTCAGCCTTGGATATCAATTAAAATCACTTCAAGCAATAGCAATCAAGTTTCTATCTCTCCATGCTCATGTTCGTTGTGCCAAAACTATCCGGGATCGACGACACGCTGCTCCGACGATGAAACGCCCTTGTTCTTATTTAAGCAAGTGTTGTCAGTATAAATTAGCATTTCTATTCTATACTTTACATATTTTGTAACCCATTTTGAGAATTATAAAATTGCCCAACGAAAATGGTCAAGGACCATGGGCCTTGGAGTAGGAGCCGTCACAGACTCTGAATCAAGTAATAATAAAGTTGTTTGGATTGTTTGACTTGAGTTCTTTTTCTGCTGCGTTTACTCACGTTTTAAATTGAAAAAATTTCATATCGATATTCACCCCCCCTCTATCGATCACATCGATCCCACACAATGAATAAGTATAATAATGCCCTTGAGTAGTAAGTTCTAATCTATATTATATCAATTGGTTAAATTGATAGTGACATGATGTAGAAAACACTACTCTTAACCATTCCTAGTCAAGTATTAATATTCAAGGATGATATTAATACGTTGAGACTAGCATGTAAGTCAATTGATGACTTGATCTCACAAGTCATGGATATGGGATATCAAATTGACATATGAGTATACATTAGAGAATATGTACTGAATTGACCCGCCATGAGAAAGTTTCATAGATCGTTATATGAGTGTCATAAACTTTCTCATGTGACTATTAGAATGAATAGTCTTTAGACCTGAAGTAACTATGGTTCCCTATATAAGGAGTTGTGTACTTTGGTATCGTCAAATGTCACCCGTAACAAGGTGGACTATAAATGTGATTACTAGGTATGCAACAAATTATGCCGAGAGATGTGAGTGATGTAGATGAGATCTATCCCTCCCATATGATAGGAGTGATATCTGTGGGATCCTTAATCTAGTAGGACTACTAAATACATGGTCATACTCAAATAAGCCAATATGTGATATTGAGCTCATTTGCTTGAGTGATTCTACTTGGGGATCAAGAAATATAAAGATTCATTAGAAGATGACACGGTCTATACCTTATTGATTAATTTAGATATTGAGGATAGAAGGACAAAGTCATACATTATAATAATCACGGAAAGATTATGTCGGGTCTCGATATTCTCGTCACTTGGATAGCAATGATGCATTGCTAGATGTCGCTCATTGTTTATGTATCTAAAGTGGTTTAGATACATTGTCAACGTTACGAGAACCTATTGGGTCACACATAAAGGATACGATGTCTCGGAGATAAATTGAATTTAATTCGACTAAATTGTGATTCTAAATTGGATTAATTAAGTTAGACTCTAATGAATCCAATAGAGTTGAGGGTTTGAATCTAATCCGAGTTAGACTCTTTTAGATTAGACTCTGTTGGTGCAAGTTGCATCAGTGATGTCCTCCTCTAAGTGTTTCAATGTTTGACAATATGCTTAAGTCAGTGATACATTGAACAAGGGAAGGGTAGTCAAGAAAACTGGACCAAAGTGATGAAAAGTCCTAGTTAACCTAGGCACGAAGTCCTGGTTCGAAGAATTGGGCACTAAGTTCTGGCCGAGGGCTAGGCACCTAAGTCCTGACCAAGGGTTGGGCACTAAGACCTGGTGAGTGAAGCTGGGCATGAAGACCTTGTTCGAGGAATTGGGCACTAAGTCCTGGCCGAGGGTTGGGCACTGAAGATCTAGTTCGAGGAATTGGGCACTAAGTCCTGGCCGAGGGTTGGGCACTGAAGTCCTGGACCTAGGGTTTGGGCACGAAGTCTTGGTCCGAGGGATTGAGCAACTTAGCTGAGCGATGACTAAGGACAAAGTAGAGACAGGTCGAGGTTCGGACGTCTCGAGATCCGAGAGTCTCGAAGGCTAAGCAAAAGTCCAACCGAATGGACCGGGTGGCAACCATTCCCCGAAAGGAGTAGGTGAAAGGCGCGTTCCCGGGGGTGGGAACTTAGGCGTCGGTTCAACCTAGGGTTTCGCGGAAATCCGAAGTCAGAACCAAGTCCTTAAGATTAAGATTATCTGCATATTTGTCTTGTCTTTGATTGTATTGCAGGTACCTAAAAGTTGGAAACAAGGCAGGCAAACAAACACAAAGTGACCTGGTTGAAAGGCTTATCGACTGCTGTGACTTTGGCTCGGAGATAAGCTTTGACCAGGCTCTATGAGGCGCCTCATTGATCACAGGCGCCCTATACCAAGCCTATAAAAGGGGCTTCAACCCCTCAACTCAGGACAACACTTCTATGATCATTCTGAGCATTCCGAACGAAAGAAAAGCGCTAACGACGAGGCTCTGCAACCAAGGAAGCTCTGGGAGGAAGTGCGCAGCACTTCGGAGTTCCAGATCGGCCGAGTCTTCGATTTTTTTCATTTGGTTTGAATTTACATTCCGCACTTAATTTCTATTATATTTTTGATTGTAAATTGTGCACTGTAAGACGGGTTTCTTCGCCTCTGGAAAGTCCGGAAAGGAGACCATTAGTGGACGGGCGTTCCCGTGTTAGGCCTTGGATGTATTGACCCTGGGGGGTTGGGAACCAAGTAAAAATCTCGTGTGCATTTTGTGTCATCTTTTATTATCCCGTTTTGTTTTCCGCTGTGCTACTAACTCTAATTCTAGAATGAAGATCCGAAAGAAGAGTTTTACGAAGTTTCCGAAAAGATTTTTACAATCGATATTCACCCCCCCCTCTAATTTCAGAATTATCATTAATATTTTCAGATCTAATTTCAGAATTATCATTAAAATTTTCAGATCTCATATTATTAGAATTTATTTTAGAAATTATTGAATTGACATTAAGGATTAAACAGTTGATTTATGATATTTTACCATTATCTACATTTTGTAACTGATCATGTAAAATATTGATTTGACTATTCATAAAATTTAATTTTTCAAAAAAATTATCTAAGTTATCTATATAGGATAGTGCAGGAATTTGAAAATTTTTCCGAACGTAAATTTTGCGTACCTTTGTCTGACACTTAGGAAAATGTTCTTGTAGTTAACAAGGTTTCCTAGGATTGTGTTAGACTAGAAAATAAACCAAGTCAAGTAAAATATTGAGTTTTCAAAAGTGCATAATATTTTCCAAAAGTATTTATATTTTTCAAAAAAGACATAATATTTTTTCAAAAGTACTTGCATTTTTTCAAAAAGCTTAATAATTTTTCTCAAAGTACTTGCATTTTTTTAAAAAAAAGCTCAATGTATTTTCAAAAGTACTTGCATTTTTCAAGCTCAATATTTTTCAAAGTACAGATTTTTCAAAGTATAAATTTTTCAAAAAAAAATATATTTTTCAAAGTACAAGTTTTTGCACAATATTTTTGAAAGTATTCTTTTAAAATGCAAAAATCTCTAAGTGAAATATTTTTTGAAAAGTGCATATCTTTCAAAGTATTCTTTTAAAATGCAAAAATCTCTAAGTAAAATATTTTTGAAAAGTACATATTTTTCTAAGAAAAAATCATTTGTGTATGCAATTCTTTTTGAAAATCTTTCTCAATAGAAAAGTTTTTTTTTCCAAGGCAATATTCTTCTAAGTGGAAAATTTTCTAAGTACAAAATATTTTTTTTCAATGCACAATACTTTTCAAAGTGTAACTTTATGGTGCAATTGTTTTTTTGCTCTTTGCTATGCTTTCAAAGTAACTAAGTATTTTCAAAACGAAATTTTTTGTTGGTGCAAGTGTTTTTTGTTTTTTGATGTATGACAAAGGGGGAGAGTGAGCTTAAGTTAGAAATTTTTGTTAGATCGATGACGGTTGCTAGAGGGGGTGAATAGCAATTTTTGAATCTTCTTCTTCCTACGTTGTTAGTTGCGCAAGCGGAAATATAAAAGAATAAAACTAACAACAAGAAAGCAATGCTAACAATACCGATTTACTTGGTATCCACCCCTAAGGGTGACTAATCCAAGAATCCTTTGGTCGATCACTCCCCGGATAACCTCCGACTAGCCCTTGTCACTCCTTGTGGGTGGAGAAACCTCACCACAACACCTCGACAATGCCTGAGCACCAAGACTACTATTTGGCCTTTTACCAAGACCAAATTTGTCAGAGATCCCGGCCAAAACGAAGCCCTCTTAAATAGGACATACCTTCTGTTTAGCCGCCACCAGTCGACTGCCCCCACTCAAATTCGACCGTTAAAACCCAACGTTCAAATTCTGAGTGCCACCAGTCGACTGCCCCTGGAGCAGTCGACTGGTCCAGGGTCGACTCCCTTTTTGTGAGTTTTATCAGTCGACTGCCCCAAGGGCAGTCGACTGGTCCACTCACACACCTAGGGTTTCCCTCCCCGAGTACACCTCTCTCAGCACTCGAACCCTAGGATTTCCTGAGTACAATCACACAACACTCATACCCTCACGACTAAACTGACTTCTCATCAGCAGCCTCGACTATTGACTTCGCGCCCTCTTCATCTTCGACTCCCGTCCCTCGAATGCACGCAAGCCTCTAGCTTGCCTCCATGTCATCCTTCATGCATGCCTCGAAGTCCGCGCCCTTCAGCTCATCGTCCCTACTCTCCATAGTCCCTCAGGTGCGCACACAAGCCCGCGGCTTGTCTTCATGCCACCCTTCACCGTACCAAGGTCGTCTAGCTAAGCCAATATGTGTAACCTGCACATCCTGCACACTCACATACACATATCAAATACACAAGGGTAAGTCTAACTTAAACCCTTTGCCCAAACATCAAAACTCATGGTTACTCTAGACCACAGATTGCCTCAACAATCTCCTCCTTTTTGATGTTTGACAATACGTTTAAGTTAGGGAAAACAAATAGTAGTCAATAGCAATAACAATGCTAAATAAACATTTGGACTTACACTGCCAAGACTCCATCTTGAACTTACACCGCCAATGCATATGCAATGCAAACAATGTATGGATCCTATCCCAAGGCATCCCACACCTAACCCTCCAAGTTAGGACTTTTCATCAAAACCGGGCTTTTTAAAGCTTCCCCAAAGCTCTCCCTACATTGGACTTACAAAGGCTTTTTAAGAACCTCTCCAAGGTTCCCCTTACGCCAATAATGGAGCAACAATGTGTTGATGCAGTCTGGCCCGGTTGTTGTTTTGGTGTTTGACAATGATTTAAGTTTGGTTGAGTGAATTTGGGTAAAGTCCTGGTCGGGGATCAGGCATGATATGGAAAATCCTAACCTGGGAGGTTAGGTGTGGAAAATCCTAGCTTGGAGGGCTAGGTGTTGGAAAAGTCCTAATTCGGAAGGGTTGGGTGAAAAGTCCTAGCTTGGAGGGCTAGGTGAAAAGTCCTAACTTGGAGGGGTAGGTGCAAATTCCCATCCTAGAGAATTAGGTGAAAAAGTCCTGGCTTGGAGGGTCAGGTGCCTAGCTTGGAGGGCTAGGTTGGATGATGTTCTAACTCGGAAGAGTTGGGTGAAAAGTCCTAGCTTGGAGGGCTAGGTGAAAAGTCCTAGCTTGGAGGGCTAGGTGAAAAGTCCTAACTTGGAGGGTTAGGTGCAAATTCCCAACTTGGAGAGTTAGATGGAAAAATCCTTAGCTTGGAGGGCTAAGGTGGATGAATTCCTAGCTTGGAGGGCTAGGGTTGAGTCACTGGATCGGTCTGGTGACCGATCAGGGACATTGGCACGCTGATCCTTAGTGGATCGGTCTGGTGACCGATCCAGCTATATCTGATCGGACTGGTGACCGATCAGGGAGCGCACAGTGAGATTGGGAATCCACTGTGTGGCTGCTGATCGGACCGGTGACCGATCAGGGAGCAGGCTGCTTCCTTGCTGTCTTGCTCCTGATCGGTCTGGTGACCGATCAGGGAGCAAACGGTGAGTGAGTTCCCTTGCTAATCAAAGTCTTGGATTGGTCCGGTGACCGATCAGGGATCTTGGATTTGATTAAAAAATAACTGTTCATCTGCCCTGATCGATCTGGGTGACCGATCAGGATCCATTCTGATCGGTCTGGTGACCGATCAGGCTTCACCCTGATCGGTCTGGTGACCGATCAGGCGTGTATAGCTGCGAGAGCTGGGAATCTTAGCGAAGCAGTGGATCGATCTGGTGACCGATCCACACACCCTGGATCGGTCCGGTGACCGATCACTTTAATTCAAATTTCACTGTCAGACGTGGTCAGAGCGTCTGATCGTATCTGATTTGCTGATGTATGTTTCTGATATTTGATATGCTGCTTGATTTGCTGCTCTAATGCTCTGATTGAGTTTCAGGTGATAGCAGGTGATTCAAACACTCAAGGAGAGTCAATGGGAGGCTTTCCGTTGAGCAGGTTTAGCTGTTTCTCATTCTCAGGTTTCAACGGGCAACTGACGCAGCTGGCGACTGACGGAGGCTCAGCTGGAGAGGAGGTCTTCAGTGGACTGAGTGCTCAGGGAGGTCAGTGGGTTCAGGCTGGCTCAGTGGATGCTGATGAAGCTTGTGATGGTGAGCAGAGCTTAAGTGACGAAGCTGGAAGCAGAGGAGCGAGCGAACAAGACAGAAACTTAGGAAGTTTGGCTGGGCTGTGTTCGTGCTCTCTGTTGCTTTGTGCTTAAGCGATCTTGTTGCATTCCTGTGAGAGCTTTGTGAGTGTTCCTTCTTGTGTGATCTCTTGTACTCAAGTTCTATCATCCGTGAGATCTGTGGAGAGGTTTCTCCACCGAGAAGGAGGCTCTATCTTATCCGGGTTCACCGGGGCTTGATCTGCCGACGATCAAGGGATCGCCCACCTTACGGGTACGCCAAGGAGTAGGGGCAAGTTATCCCCGAACCTTGTAAACGATCCTTGTTAGCGATCCTTGGTTTGTATTCTCTGTTTCTGTAGTTTTGTTAAGTTTGCTTCTCTGCATTTGTTTTGTTTCCGCTGCTACTAACTTAAGTGCAGAGAAGATTCGAAAAGAGCCAAGAAATTGTGTCTGGCTAGATTCACCCCCCCTCTCTAGCCATCTCGTTCCCAACACAATGCTCCCCCTTCACCTAGGCTCCCCCTAGACTTAGGGTTTCTTTGCAAAGGTGTGTTTGGTTTCCCAAATTAAACCTCACACTTCTCCCCCTTTGCTTAACATCAAAGAGACTCCAACAATATCCCAATTATTGGATTTTTTAATCCCTAATGATCATAAACAACGTGTACTAACCCCCCATACACTTGTTTTACATCATTTGGACATAAGTCAGCTGCTGGATACCCACACCAGCCCTGACCGGTCGACTGCCCCCCAGGGGAGTCGACTGATACTCTGAAAATCAACTTTTCTGGCCAAATTCAGAAATGCGCCAGAAATTTCACAAATCTCCAAAAATTCTCAAATTTTGTGGAGAACTTTATGGTACCTATACCTACTTAGGAAAAATACATTTAACCATGTATCTATCACCATTCCCAAGTTTGACACAAAACCGAAAAATTTCTTATGAAAATTAAGGCAAACAAGGGGTAACCTCCCCCTTTACCTATGACTTCTCCCAATTTTCAATTTTCCTAGGTGAAGTTCTACCCAACTTAACACCATACATCCTTTCATCAAGTTAAACCTAACTTGACACCCCAAGTTCTTCCCCCTTGGACACCATTAAAGGATTGCCCCCAAGCAACCTTATCCCTAGTCCCAAAAAGAACTCAACAAAATCTTGAACAATCTAAGAGTTTGCAAGCACATTTGCTAGGATATACCCTATCCTAGAAAAATATAGTTCCATGAGAAATACAAATGTGCTTGACATTTGGTACATCCTTTATTTTTCTAAAAAGTTTGGCATTCGGTATCAACTTTCAAATCTATCTATAATTCCATGTGTTTGCCAAGGCTAACCATTATAATTTGACACATGGAATTGTCCTCAACTCTCCTTTTTCTTATGTGTCCTTAATATGATAAAAATCTCCTTCTTCTTATCTCTTAACCCTAGATAAATATCCACTTATCAATCTTTCTTGAATTATCCATATGACCTCATTTCATATAATCACCATTAAATCATGAGGCAACCTTTTGTTCAAAGAGTATAATCAAGGATCTTAATTTTAAGGTCATATCTTTTCATCCAATATGCCTTTTCCCTTCAAACCTACGGATCAGTCGACTACCCCTGGGGCAGTCGACTACAAAACCTTACAGAATGTTTCTGAGCTGAGATCAGTCGACTGCCCCCCAGGGCAGTGCAGTCGACTGAAGCCTGAATTTTAAATTTTCAGTCCAAATTCAGAAATATCTAAATAATTCCACAAATCTCCAAAAAATCTGAAATTTCGTGGAGAGATTTGTAGAACCTATGTCTACTTGGGAAAAATATGTTTCCAAACAAATGTATTCCAAATCCCAAGATTGGCATGAAACTCAACTTCTCCTAAATTGTATCATTTAAACTTCTCCCAAAAGTCCTAATTGTGGCATTTCCTTGATATATCTTCTAATACCTGACCATGATTCATTTCTATCATTGAATTATATGGTATTTACCCATTAAAACCTAATTTTATTCAATATAATCGTATTTTCACCTTTTTCTCCATAATTCTTCTTCTAATGTGCCAATTCCCTAAGATTAAGACTTACCCAAGTCTTCCAACCCTTTTGGCACATTCCTAGTCCACCTAGACTTCCTAGAGACCTCACCTCTTGAGATCCATTTACTATGGACCCCAAAGGCTCCTAGAGCTCTCCCTTGAGCTCTTAGTCCTAGCCACCTCCCTAGGTGACTCAATCCACACTAAACCACACCGGTGTGCCCCCGGTGATTCTTGGCCTACAGAATGAACCCTCTTAACCTTGGACACCTTGTCTTTGGTTAAGTTACCCTTTTTACCTTTTGATGGCATTCCCTTGCCATCCTTGGACTTCTCCTTCTTGCCATAATTGTATGCTTCCCCAACATACTTCTTTTTGTTGGCATTGGAGACTCTAGACTGGTATCCCAAACCCGATCTATCATAGCTGGGTTTTAAACTACCCAACACCATGTCTAAACCCTTAGATCCAACCTTGAATCTTTCTAGTGTCTTTTCCAATGTATCAAGCCTTACCCTCAAGGCTTGATTTTTCCTTTCCAAGTTTCTAACCTTAGTGTCCATATGTCCACTTTGGACATTCCTAGACCTATCCACTTTTTTAGGTATTGTCTCCCCTTCTTGGGATTAATGTCTTGATCCCTAGGTCCTATGGTCTTGGGTTTTTCATGATGCATGCTTTTATTAGGGTTTTGACCTACCTTGTTAGCCCTATTCCTATCATTATACTTAAAAGCATGATTATGTACAAGTAAGCAATTTTCATAATTTCTAGCATGCATGGATGAATAATTTGCATAATTTTTAACATGCATAGAGGAACTTGAATTTGCATTACATTTTAACTTAGGGTTAGGAAATACCTCCCTTACCCTTGTAGTTCCTCCTTGACGTGGGCTTCTTTTCTTCCTTTCCTCCTTCTCCCATCTTCTCAAGTGTCCCAATTTCTTTAACTCTCCTTTTCTTGGACACTTGGTGTGGTAGTGCCCTAGCTCTCCACATGTGAAGCATCGAATTTTTCTTCTTTTCTCTTGGGCTTCTCCAATCCTACAACCCACATTAGATTTAAGAGAATTTGAAATGGGTTTAGATTTTACCTCCTTTTTACCTAGTGGACACTTGTCCTTGTAGTGCCCCTTTTCATTGCATCCAAAGCATGTGATATGGTCCTTTTTCTTTGCTTTGGTGGAGGTGGAGGCTAGGTTGACTTCTTCTTCAACCTTGGATAAAGTGGATGATTTCTCTTGTTCTGGTATAAATGAGGGTCTCTCCTCCCCCTCAATTTTTGAATTTGACACCTTCTCTTCTTCTCTTGATGAGGTTGATGATCTCTCACTCTCTTCTTCCTCACTTGAAGGTGTAGATAATTCAATTCTCTCCTCTTCTTGAATCATGGAGCTTACTTCATTGGAATCTTCTATTAGTTGGACTCGTGTAGGATTTTCATGGAATTCTACCACCTTTTTCCATAGCTCATGTGCAATTGAATATTTTCCTACACCACTTAACACATTAGTAGGCAAAATGTTAACTAAAGTTGCAATTACCTTTTCGTTTGCCTTGGATTGATTTTGTTGTTCTTGATTCCAATATCTAGGTCTATGCTTCTTCCCGTGCTTATCCTTTGGAATCTCGAAGGGCTCTTCAAGCGCAATCCTAAGGTCTCACTCCATTCCAAACCATGTCTCTATTCTTGTCTTCCAATATGTGAAATCTTCATGGTCGTAGGGCGATAGAGTGTAGATGTCGTCCCCCAACATGTCTTCCATTGTTTTCCTCCTTTAGCTTGTGCTCCCTCGGCGGTTAGTCCAATGAGAGCGGTCCTTCATTCTAATACCACTTGTTGGATCGATGATGGTTGCTAGAGGGGGGTGAATAGTAATTTTCGAATCTTCTTCTTCCTACGTTGTTAGTTGCGCAAGCGGAAATACAAAAGAATAAAACTAACAACAAGAAAGCAATGCCAACAATACCGATTTACTTGGTTTCCACCCCTAAGGGTGACTAATCCAAGAATCCTTCGGTGGATCACTCCCCGGATAACCTCCGGCTATCCCTTGTCGCTCCTTGTGGGTGGAGAAACCTCACCACAACACCTCGACAATGCCTGAGCACCAAGACTATTATTTGGCCTTTTACCAAGACCAAATTCGTCAGAGATCCCGGCCAAAATGAAGCCCTCTAAAATAGGACTTACCTTCTGTTTGGCCGCCACCAATCGACTGCCCCCACTCAAATTCGACCGTTGACACCCAACATTCGAATTCTGAGTGCCACGAGTCGACTACCCCTGGAGCAGTCGACTGGTCCAGGGTCGACTCCCTTTCTGTGAGTTTTATCAGTCGACTGCCCCAAGGGCAGTAGACTGGTCCACTCACACACCTAGGGTTTCCCTTCCCGAGTACACTTCTCTCAGCACTCAAACCCTAGGATTTCCCGAGTACAATCACACAACACTCGTACCCTTACGACTCAACTGACTCCTCATTAGCAGCATCAACTATTGCCTTCGCGCCCTCTTCATCTTCGACTCCCGTCCCTCGGATGCATGCAAGCCTCCAGCTTGCTTCCATGCCATCCTTCACGCATGCCTCGAAGTCCGCGCCTCATCCCTGCTCTCCATAGTCCCTCAGGTGCGCACACAAGCCCGCGGCTTGTCTCCATGCCACCCTTCACCATACCGAGACCGTTCAGCTAAGCCAATATGTGTAACCTGTACATCCTGCACACTCACATGCATATATCAAATACACAAAGGTAAGTCTAACTTAAACCCTTTGCCCAAACATCAAAACTCATGGTCACTTTGGACCACAGATTGCCTCAACAATTTTTTGTTAAGTTAGAATTTTTTTTGTTTTCTTCCCAAAGGAGAAAAATGAAAATCAAAATGTTTTCTCAAAAGGGGGGGGGGAGAGTGAGCTTAAGTTTTTTTTAACTTCTCCCAAAGATAAAAAATTACTTTCAAAACTTAGATCATTTTTTTTATCCGAAGGTTTAGTCCTTTAATCCAATCTAACTTAAGATATTGTCAAATATCAAAAAGGGAGAGATTGTTGGTGCAAGTTACATCAGTGATGTCCTCCTCTAAGTGTTTCAATGTTTGACAATATGCTTAAGTCAGTGATATATTGAACAAGGGAAGGGTAGTCAAGAAAACTGGACCAAAGTGATGAAAAGTCATAGTTAACCTAGGCATGAAGTCCTGGTTCGAAGAATTGGGCACTAAGTCCTGGTTGAGGGCTGGGCACCTAAGACCTAACCAAGGGTTGGGCACTAAGACCAGGTGAGTTAAGCTGGGCACGAAGACCTGATTCGAGGAATTGGGCACTATGTCCTGGCTGAGGGTTGGGCACAGAAGTCCTGGTTCGAGGAATTGGGCACTAAGTCCTGGCCAAGGGTTGGGCACCAAAGTCCTGGACCTAGGGTTTGGGCACGAAGTCTTGGTCTGAGGGATTGAGCGACGTAGCTGAGCGATGACTAAGGACAGAAGTAGAGACGGGTCAAGGTTTGGGCGTCTCGAGATCCCAGAGTCTCAAAGACTAAGCAAAAGTCTAATCGAATGGACCGGGTGGCAACCATCTCCTGAAAGGAGTAGGTGAAAGGCGCGTTCTCGGGGGTGGGAACTTAGGCGTCGGTTCGACCTAGGGTTTCGTGGAAATCCGAAGTCAGAACCAAGTCCTTAATATTAAGATTATTTGCATGTTTGTCTTGTCTTTGATTGTATTGCAGGAACCTAAAAGTTGGAAACAAGGCAGGCAAACGAACGCAAAGTGACCTGGTTGAAAGGCTTATCGACTGCTACGAGTTCAACACAGAGATAAGCTTTGACCAGGCTCTATGAGGTGCCTCATTGATCACGGGCACCCTATACCAAGCCTATAAAAGGGGCTTCGACCCCTCAACTCAGGACAACACTTCTACGATCATTCTGAGCATTCCGAATGGAAGAAAAGCGTTAATGACGAGGCTCTGCGACCAAGGAAGCTCCGGGAGAAAGTGCGAAGCACTTCGAAGTTCCAGATCGGTCGAGTCTTCGATCTTTTTCATTTGGTTTGAATTTACATTCCACACTTAATTTCTGTTATATTTTTTATTGTAAATTGTGCACTGTAAGACGAGTTTCTCCGCCTCCGGAAAGTCCGGAAAGGAGACCATTAGTGGACCGGTGTTCCCGTGCTTAGGCCTTGGATGTACTGACCCTGGGGGTTGGGAACCAAGTAAAAATCCCGTGTGCATTTTGTGTCATCTTTTATTATCCCGTTTTGTTTTCCGCTGTGCTACTAACTCTAAGTCTAGAATTAAGATCCGAAAGAAGAGTTTTACGAAGTTTCCGAAAAGATTTTTACGGTCGATATTCACCCCCTCCTCTATCGACGACATCGGTCCCCACAGACTCAACCACTTGATAATAAATAATATTCATTAAAAGGTTAATGAATATTATTATTAGATGAAGAAAATATGGAAAAACCAAATTGAACTATTCTCTTCATTAGATAAAGAGAAGATGAAAAAATCAAATTGAATATGTTTTGGTATTCATTAAGTTTTACTGGCATTCACACTAGTTTTATCTTCACTTGGATGACTATAAAAGGGTCTCTTGTGATGAGACTAATGGTCATGCGTCTTCTTCTTCCTTCCTCTCCCTCTTGGGTGAAACCCTCACTTGGGGGTTTTGATGTTTTGTGAATCATCCCAAGTTGTTAGCACAACTAAGGTAGTTCTTCTCCGAGGCATAGATCGTGTTCGTGTGGATTTTACTAGAGGCACGAACACATGAACATGTAAGAGATTCGACGAATTGAAGACAAGCGAGATAACCAAAGGGTACGCAACAAAGGAATAACTCATAGTTAGATAGATCCAACTTTGTATGAGTTTTCATTCGTATGAATCACTCAAAGGGATCTCAATTTTCCACTACATTTTACATAGTTTTCGCCTAGAGATCCCTACAACTTTCCCCTAATCAGGCGCTACCACTTTGGGTGGGGTTGAGCGGAGAGTTGCTGGAACCGAGCCCGCCATCGGTGACCAACCACTCCACAGGGGGTCCAACGACGACGGTATAACCACGGTAAGCTTTAATTTCCTTCGGCTAGGTCACTGTATTCCTTGGATCAAGCTAATCTATTTTGTTTTTGATAGGAACCAAGGGTCTATCACGTGGAAAATGAACGAAAAAGAAAATAAGAATGGGATAGAGTGATTATCAAGTGGATAAGAACCAAGGCCTATCACGTGTAAAATCAAGAAAATAATAAGGGGGATAGGTTGATCACTTTGAGGGAATCGACCTCCAATAATCAATAAAATTGATTAACCAAAAGAAATTACTTGTTCTCTAAAGATACATAACATTTCTTGAAATATGCACATCAGATTGCCTTTTCAAGAGAAAAAGTCTAACTTATCTAAAAGAAAAATAATCCTATCTTAAAAATAAAATAAAATAAAAAAGTTTATTTGAATTGATCCATTAAAGGATCTTATCCTAAGAATAAAATTTTGAAGGGTTTATTTGAATAGATCCATTAAAGGATCCTATCATTCCACCGCCCTTCAAAATGACCTTGTCTTCAAGGTTGTTTAGCAATAAACTCTGGAAATTTTTCTTGAATTGTATCATATAACTCCCATATTGCATCATCAATGGATAAATTGTCCCACTGAATTAATAGTTCAGCTGCCTCTGGATTGTTCTTCTTCACAAGTCTTCTTTTTAAAATAGCATACGTTTGAAACTTGACTCCACCATCAGAATTCACTTCAGCAAGATGTTGTTGAGGAGTAAATTTGTCGCCTAATTTTTCTTAAAACAAGAAACATGAAATACAGGGTGTATTTTTGAATCTTGTGGGAGCTCCAGGCGATAAGCAACAGGTCCAATATGTTTAGGTAATCTATGGTTTATGGAACCATGTGTTTTGATGTTTGGGTAAAGGATTTAAGTTAGGTTCACCCTTAAATTTGATATGTGTATTTGAATGTGCAGGTTTACAGGATACATATATGACTCATCTTGATGGCTTCGGATCTGGTAAATGATGGTGGACCGCGGACAAGAAAACAACGATGAGCTGATGAAAGCGCACTTCGAGGCATACACGAATGATGACATGAGGACGAGCCGCGAGCTTGTATACATCTGAGGGACGAGAGCTAAAGCGAAGAAGGCTTAGAGACAGTCAAGGCTGCAAAGAGTCAAGTGAGTCATGATGGTCCAAGTGCGAGTGAAATGCACTCGAGAAGGGAAACTCTAGGTTTAGGATTTTACCAGTCAACTGGTTTGAGATCAGTCAACTAGTTGAGGTCACTGAAAGATCAGTCGACTGATCTTTCTATGCAATCAACTGGTGTCGGCTGAATTCGAATGTTAGGATATAACGTTCGAATTCAACAGTTGTCGGTTGACTGGTGTTGGCACCAGTCAATTGGTAATGGCTGGATCAGCAAACGAGTTCTATTTAAGAGAACTCAATTTGCTTGAGCAAGGTTGATGAACTAAGCCTGGTTAAAGCTTATTAGTAGTCTACTAGTGCTCATGTGTTCTTGGTGAGGTTGTGGTGAGGTTTCTCCACCCACAAGGAGCTATGTGAGCTAGCCGGAGGATTTTTTGGGAATCATCCACAGACAGATAGGGATCGTCCACCTTATAAACAACCATGGAGTATGAGCACCATCTCCGAACCACGTAAATCGACATGTATTTGCAGTTTGATTTTCTTTTGTTAATTTAGTTTATTTTGTATTCTATTGGGCACTAACAAAGTGTAGGAAGAACTATAATTAGTGGGTGATCAACTATTCACCCCTCTCTAGCCGGTTCTAGATCTCCAACAAGTGGTATCAGAGTGAGGTATCTCTTGTTGGACTAATCTCCAAAAGAGAAAGACGTTAGAGGAAGAAGAAAAAGATGGAGTCGGAAGGTCCACTAGGATGGGATATCCAGATCCCACCTTCCTACAACCGAGACGATTTCGCGTATTGGAAAGGTAGAATATTATATTTTCTTATGACTAGTATTGAAGATTGGTTATGTATAGAAGTAGGTTTCGATGCTCCCAAGGACAAAAAGGGGAAGACGCTTAAGAAGAAGAAGTGGACCGAGAAGCAAATTCATCAATTTGAAATCAATAACAAGGTAACCAAACTATTAATTAATTTAATACCTAATGACATTTTGGATAGGATAGGTTAGTATAGGGATGCTAAGGAGTTATGGAGCAAGCTAGTTGTGCCTCATGAAGAACCCCAATAATTAAACTCACAAACTCAAGAGTCTAGGGAACCGAAAGTTGAGGGGTGCTCAACATCAGAAGAAGAAATAGAAAAAGCCTTCACTTCAAAGGTTGAGGGGGAGAAGAGACCATCTTCAATGCTGGAGCAAGAAGAAGAAACTTCCACCTTCGGAAGAAGTGAATTAGAAATTCACATTTCCTCTACAAGTCAAGAAGGTAACTCAAACTCATTAATCAAAAATAAAAATCACATAACGTGTTTTGAGTATAGGGAAGTAGGGCATTACAAGAATAGATGCCCGAAAAGACTTAGGAAGACTGCACTGACACCAAAGACCGGAGCTCCAAGTTCCAAAAGTAAGGAGCACATTGTGTACTTCAAGTGCAATACAAGAGGGCACTATAGAAGCCAATGTCCAAGGAAGAATTCTAAGGACAAGAAGGAGAACATCATTGTAGGGGGAGCCAAGGCAAACTCAGAGGTAACTCCTAAACTCAACTCAATTTCTTTGAAATCTAATTTGAGTTGTAGGAAGAAGTTGGAGAACAAGGACATTTGATGTTTCACATGTGGTGAGTGGGGCCACTATCACATCAAATGCTTAAGGAAGGGAGAATTCAAGAAGTTGGAGCATTTGAGAAAATGGGAGAAGAAGGAGAGAATGAAGAGCTCATGTTAAGGGGGAGCTTTAAGGGTAAGGGAGGTATACCCTAACTCAAAATGTAATTCAAATTCATACTCTACAATGCATGCTAGAAATAATTTGCATCATATACCCATGCATAATTATGAATTTAAGTAGCGTGATAGAAATAGGATTAATAAGGTAGATCATAACCCTAGAAAATTCATTCATGATAAACCTAGAACTATGTGACCTAAAGATCAAGGTATTAATCCCAAGAAGGGGAGACACATGCCTAGAATGGGTAGGTCTAGAATGTCCAAGGTAGACATGTTGATTCTAGAGTTAGAACCCTAGAAAGATAAAATCAACTTTGAAGGCAAAGCTTGATAGATTAAAGAAAAACCTAGAGAGATTCAATTTTGGATCCAAAGGGTTAGAAAAATTAGTGGGGGGCCAAAGACCCAACAATGATACATCAGGCTTAGGATACCAATCTCATCTCTCCAATGCTAAGGGCAAGTCTTATGCTAGAGTGGCATATGACTATAGCAAGGAGATGTCCAAAAATGACAAGGAAAAGTCATTTAAGGGGAAAAAAGATATTAACCAAGGATAAGATGTCCAAGATTAAGAAAGTTAGGTTTGTAAGCCAAGAATCACAGTAGGTACAATGGTGTGGCCTAGTGGTTGTGGATGAGTCACCTAGGGAGGTGGCTAAAGCTAAGAGCTTAAGGGGGAGCTCAAAGAGCCAATTTGAGACTCATGGTCAATGGATCTTAGGAGGATATCTCTTGGGAGTCTAAATAGGCCATGAAATGTGCCAAAGGGTTTGGAGACAGAGTTGATTCTCAAGTCTTAGGATTTGGCACATTGGGATTATGTTTCATACAAGAAATATGACATTGGGGTCATATTGTATGAAAATTTGATTATTAATGTATAGATGTCACATAAACCAATGCTAGGAATGCATTGTGAGTTGGTATGGGCAAATACATCAAGAGGAGGCCAAAACTAGGACTTTAGGTCAAGGTTCAATTAAATCATTTAGATAGTTTTGGATTTTGTGTCAATCTTAGCATCTAAGATATGTACGTTTTTAAATGTAGTTTTCTCAAGTAGACACAAGTACCATAAACCTCTCCACAAAATTTGAGAATTTTTGAAGAATTATGAAATTATTGGTGAATTTCTGAAATTGGATTTAGAAATGTTGAAATGCCAATGTCAGGGTGTCAGTCGATTGGTAATAGTGTTTTCTAGAGTGAGAAATCTACAGTATGATTTTTTTCGACAGGATCAGTCGACTGGTAACTATCTTAGTCGACTGATACATGCTGAAACTATTTTCAGCAAAGTCGAAAAGTGTCTTAATGATGGAAAGCATGTGTATAATCCTATGGGAGGGTTAATACACAATATTTATTGTCATTAGAGGGTAAAGAATCCAATAATTGAAATATTGTTGGAATTCTTTTGATGTATGACAATGCGGGGGAATTGTTAGGTTTATGTGGGAAACTAAACACACCTTTGCATGAAATCTAGCTCAAGGGGGAGCTTAGGTGAAGGGAGAGCTTTGTTGCTCATTTATTGGCAAAGGGAGAGCCTTGTGATAGGTTCTTAAAAAGCCCTTGGTAAGTCCAAATATAAAGGGAATCTTGGATAAGTTCTTAAAAAGCCCTTGGTAAGTCCAAATATAGAGGGAGTCTTGGATAGATTCTTAAAAATCCCTTGATGAAAATCTTAACTCATAGAGAGTTCAGGTGTTGGGGAACCTTGTGATAGAAATGCAAATGCATGTTTGCATTTGCACTGGCATATGCATTGATGGTGTAAGTCCAAGGTGTAGCCTTGGCAACATAAGTCCAGTTTATTAGCACTTGTGTTTGCTATATGTTTTTCCTAACTTAAGCGTAATGTCAAACATCAAAAAGACGGAGATTGTTGAGACAATCTATGGTCCATGGGACCATGTATTTTGATGTTTGGGCAAAGGATTAAAGTTAGGTTCGCCCTTGTATTTGATATGTGTATATGAGTCTGCAGGTTTGTAGGATATGTTGGATCGTTTCCATACGCTAGAGGAGGGGTTAATAGCGAATCTTCGAATACTTCGTTCTCTACAAAGTTGTTAGCGCAGCGGAAATACAAATAATATAAAACACAAACTAACAACAATAAACAAACGCTAACAAACCGTATTTACTTGGTATCCACCCCGGACGGGTGACTAATCCAAGAATCCGTCGGTGGATCACTCCCCGGATAACCTCCGGCTAGCTCTCGTCGCTCCTTGTGGGTGGAGAAACCTCGCCACAACACCAAGTACGCTCTGATCACAAAGAGACTGCTAACAAGCCTTAACCAAGCTTGTTTCGTTAAGAATCTCAGCCACCACGAAATCCTCTTTAAATAGGACTCGGGCTGAAACCCTCGCCACCAGTCGACTGCCCCCAGGGCAGTCGACTGGTGCCACTGAAATTCGACCGTTGCACCCCAACGTTCGAATTCTCAGCCACCTCACCAGCCACCTACCAGTCGACTGCCCCCAGGGCAGTCGACTGGTCCCAGGGCTGAGACCTTTCTGTGAGTTCCATCAGTCGACTGCCCCCCAGGCCAGTCGACTGGTCTACTCACCCACCTGAGGTTACCCTTCCTGAGTACATTCCACTCCGCACTCAAACCCTAGGATTTCTCGAGTACAATCACACAACACTCGTACCCTCACGACTCGACTGACTCCTACACAGCAGCCTCGACTGTTGCCTCGCGCCCTCTTCATCTTCGGCTCCCGTCCCTCGAATGCACGCAAGCCTCCAGCTTGCCTCCATGTCATCCTTCACGCATGCCTCGAAGTCCACGACCCTCAGCTCATCGTCCCTGCTCTCTAAGGTCCCTCGGGTGCACACAAGCCTCCAGCTTGTCTCCATTCCACCCTTCACCGTACCGAGGCCGTCCAGTCAAGTCCATATGTATAACCTGTACAACCTGCACCTCAACATACACATATAAGAACACAAGGGTAAAACTAACTTAAACCCTTTGCCCAAATATCAAAATTCATGATCACTCCAGATCACAGATTGCCTTAACAATCTCCCCCTTTTTGATGTTTGGCAATACGTTTAAGTTAGAGAAGCAAGATAGTAGTCAAATAGCAAAATAATGCATATGCAATACAAAAATGGATCCTATCCCAAGGCATCCCACACCTAACTCTCCAAGTTAGGACATTTTCGAAACGGGCTTTTTAAAATCTATCCCAAGGCTTCCCACACCTAACTCTTCAAGTTAGGACTTTTCAACACCTAACCCTCCAAGTTAGGATTTTTCACCAAAACCGGGCTTTTTAATGCTTCTCCCAAGCTCCCTCTACATTGGACTTACAAAGGCTTTTTAAGAACCTCTCCAAGGTTCCCCTTACGTCAAGAATGGAGCAATCATGCTCCCCCTTAATCTTAGCTCCCCCTAAACCTAGGGTTTCTAGTAAAGGAGTGTTTGGTTTCCCAACTTAAACCCAACACTTCTCCCCCTTTGCCTAACATCAAAAAGAACCTAACAATATCCCAATTATTGGTTCTTTTAATCCCCAATGATCATAAACAATGTGTACTAGCCCCCCATACACTTATTTTGCATCATTTGGACACATACCCAGCTGCTGATACAAAATTCAGGCTTGACCAGTCGACTGCCCCCCAGGGCAGTCGACTGATACTCTGAAAACCAGAATTTCAGTCTTTTTGACGAAATTCAGAAATGCATCAGAAATTCCACAAATCTCCAAAAATTCCTAAATTTTGTGGAGACATTTGTGGTACTCATACCTACTTGGGAAAAATACATTCCAAAATGTATCTATCACTATTCCCAAGTTTGATATAAAACTCAAAACTAGCAAAAAGTTTCACTCAAACCTTAACCAAAAGTCCTAGTTTTGGTTTTCTCTTGATGTCTTTGCCCATGCCAACCCACAATGCGTTCCTAGCATTGATTTACATGGCAATTACACACCAAAAATCAATTTTCATGCAATATGACCCCAAGTCATATTTCTATGCATGAAACTCAAAAACACCGTGCCAAAACCTAAGAATTGAGACTCAAGTCCGTCTCCAATTCTTTTGGCACACTCCATGGTCCATCTAGACCTCTAGGAGCACCCCCTCCCAAGGTCCATTCACCATATATCCCAAAGGCTCCTAAAGCTCCCCCTTGATCTCTTAGCCCTAGCCACCTCCCTAGGTGACTCAACTATCACTAGGTCACATCGGTGTTCCACCGGTGACTCTTGGCCTACAAACTTGACACTTTTAACCTTAGACACCTCGTCTTTGGTTAAGTCCTTCTTTTTCCCTTTAAATGGCATCCCCTTGCCATTTTTGGACTCCCCCTTCTTGCCATAATCATATGTTATCCTAGCATATCTCTTTCCCTTGTCATGGGAGACCTTAGATCGGTATCCTAGACCCGATCTATCATTGGTGCGGTTTAGGCCACCCAACACCATATCCAAACCCTTAGATCCAATAGTGAATCTCTCTAGGGTTTTCTCTAACCTATCAAGCTTTTCCCTTAAAGCTTGATTTTCCCTTTCTAGGTTCCTAAACCTAGAATCCATATGTCCACTTTGGACATTCCTAGACCTACCCTCCTTTCTAGGCACATTCCTCCCCTTTTTGGGATTAGTGCCATAATCTTTAGGTCTTGAGGTCTTGGGCTCATGATGCATGTTTTTCCTAAGGTTATGATCTACCTTATTAACCCTAGTCCTATCATTATATTTAAATCCAAAGTTGTGTACTAGGAAATAATTTTCATTAATTTTAGCTTGCATGAATGGGTAATTAACATGATTCTTAAGATGCAAGGAAGAACTTGAAATTGAATTCCTTTTTAACCTAGGGTTAGGAAGTACCTCCCTTACCCTTGTAGTCCCTCCTTGTTGTGATCTTTGCTTCCTCCTTTCTTCTTTCTCCCATCTCCTCAAGTGTCCCATTTTCTTGAGCTCTTTCTTCCTTGGACACTTGGTGTGGTAGTGCCCTAGCTCTCCAGATGTGAAGCATCGGATTTTCTTCTTCTTCTCTTGGGTTTCTCCAATCCTACACTTCATGTTAGAATTAAAAGAACTTGAAATAGGTTTAGGTTGTACCTCCTTTTTACCTTTTGGTCACTTATCTTTGTAGTGTCCCTTTTTGTTGCACCCAAAGCATGTTATATGGTCCTTCGATTTGGCTTTGGTGGAGGTGGAGGCTAGGTTGACTTCTTCTTCATCCTTGGATGATGTGGATGCCTCCTCTTGATCTGATACGGTTGAGGGTCTCTCCTCCCCCTCAATTCTTGAAATCGATACCTCCTCTTCTTCTCTTGAGGAGGTTGATGATTGATAAGTACCATTTTATTAATTATTTTATTTGCTAAAATCCAAGTTTGACCCATATTTTACTTGCTTAATTGTGAATTTACCCTAGGTTTTAGGACTTCCTCTTATTTTGGACTTAATTGCAAATTTGCACATATTTGGATTATTTTGCCACTAAATTTTTGATCTATTTTTGTAGGCATGAAAGGTTCATGGACCTAGGGCATACTGGGTCAAATTTGAGTCGGAAGTGGACCCGGATCGAGTTATCAAGCTTCGGATTAATCCGGGCCGTCCGATTCAAAAGCGGGTAGATCTGAGCCATCTGGGGCCATCTGAGGCAATCCGAGCTAGGGTTAGGGTTGATCAAGCATCTGGATCAAGATATGAAGGTTTTAGCAAAATCAGAGATCATTTGACCATTGGATCGAGCTCGGAGGGTTCTAGAGCGTCCATTCAAAGATCAGGTTGACTTGAGCTATCCGATTCAAATTTGGAGGATCCGAGCTACCACGAGGCAGATCCTGACCCCTGATCATCATCATCAAAGTTTGGATTAAATCAGAGCAAGATTAGCCGTTGGATTTTCTCAATTCAATCTGAGCCGTCCATTGGTAGCTACTTAATCAAAATTTCGCCCAGTTTCTTCCTCGTCGCGTCTCCGCCGCACGGTCCAGCTTCTTCGCGTGTTCTTCATTTCTTCAGCTATTTTGCTTCAATCCAAGGGGCGCGACCCCTCAATTTCGTTCCTAGATCAAGATTTGAATCCTTGGGGATAGTTTCTTTGGAGAATTCAGCTCAATTTGCGCCGGAACAGGGACTGTTTGAGGGTTTCAGCAGTTCTTCAGTCCGATCACTAGATTCTCATCCACGATCCATTTCCAAGCGTCTGAGCCACTTGTAGGGGTTCTCAGGTGAGCTCAGATGATTCTCAAATCATCATCGCAGTTCCATCAGTTGAGATAGAGTGGATCGGATTGGAAATTCCAGCTACGCGCAGATTTGAGTAGAGTTGACTGTTGAGCCGATTTTCCACTGATTTGCGGAGCCGAAGGGGTTCTTGCCTTGCCCTTGCGTGACGAACAAGGAAATCTTGAGCCAGGGATGATTGAGGATTAGTTCCATAGCTAATTTTCTTTGTTTCAGTCTGTAATTTCGAATTCTGCTCTGTTCTTTACTGTTTCTGAATTTTAGATTTGTTAAGCTTCGTTTTATGATTTGTTACTGCTTTGTTTAATTTCAATTATGCAAGTTAATGAGATAGATTGCTTGTTGGTGGAAAACTAGATTTAATTTCAGTTGTTCTACACTTTAAATCTTGTGTATCAGTCAGTTAATGTTGCGTATCAAATTCTAGTCTGCATTTCAGTTTTGTTTCTGCAATGTTCACTAATAGCTTCTGAATTTCGTGCCAAGTAAGCTCTAAACTCTTTTTAAGTTTTTCTGAACCTAGATTAGTGATTAGAATTCAGCTTGCATTGTGTAGTTTCAGCATCAGACCTGCTGTTGAATTACTGCAATTGATTAAAAAAGCCTTGCCTTACATTTCTGTAATTGAACCATTTCTGCATATTAGTTGGGTTCTGAATTTTTGATTCATCTTCATTTGTTTCTGAAGTCATTTGTCTCCGAATTCTGCATTTAATTTGTTTACTTAAAAGTTCATTAGCTTACATGAGTTGGTAGTTCTGCATTTAGTTCAGCCTTCGGCATACAAGTTTCTTCCTTTTTGTATCAAGTTCGTTTCAATGTCTTCATTTCGTATCAAGTAAGATTCACATTGAATGTATCAAGTAAACTCAATTCCTAGAGAACTACTGCACTTGAAATAAATTTCTATTTGCATTCGGCTAATTTTGTATTTCTTCATCCATGTCTTCCTTTGATTGTTTTTAAGCATTGCAGCTAGTTTGCAGTTCGACTTGCTTGTGTTAAATTCCTGCAGTCTTCTTTTTGTCCATACCTGCAACTCAGTTTGTTTCTGAATCAGGAAATTCATTCCTGCATACCAGTCTCAGCTCTTTAAGAGTAGTGATTTCACATGTGTTGTTTCTGAACTCTAGTAGCCTTTTAATGCGTATCCAGCTGCTGCATTCATGTATGTTGTATCAAGTAATGTTTCGGCCTTGAATGGTAGATCTTGAAGTCAATTTAATTTGTAGTGTATTCTTGCAATTGAAATCAGATCTGTTTTTCTAAAATTGTGTGAGTGTCTTGATGAGGTTTTCCATTGGTTGAGTTGTTGATTGCCATCACTTGTTTAGCTCATTAGCTAAGTTTCCTCTATTTTCATTGCATGTTTATTCTAATTGCAAGCCAAACCCCAAATTTCATTTGAAACCCAAAAACATTGACGACACATAAATACAAGCTCGAATCACACAACATCAACTAGTCCCGAGGAAAAATACGACCTGTGGCCCCTTTACTACACTTTTATATTTTGATTGCAAAAAGGGTTTCCAGCTTTTTATAAATATCTTGAGACCCACACTTTCGTGACAGCTATCCCGGGTCCATCAAATTTTTGACACCGTTGCCGGGGAAGTAACTAGTTGATTTGTTTGATTTTTGCTTGTGTGCTTATGGGCATATCATTTGATTCTATTTTTTGTTGTTTTATCTTTTGTATACGGTTGCTGCCATTTTTCTTGTTTATTGTGTGACAGGGCCGTAAGATCAAAATGTTTTCAGATCAGAACATCAAAATGATTTCAACAGGACAATCAGAGCTCAAAGAGGCATTGATGGAGTTGAAATGTTGGGTTAAGGTGTTGGAATACCAAGAAAGACATAAAGCTCAGTCATCTACTTACCAGCGGCCGATTCAGCCTACATTTCAGCCACCTCAGCCACAATTTCAGCCTTTCCAGCAATTTCAGCAGCCAAATCAAGATTTCCAACAGCCCTATTCGAATTTTCAGCAACCAAATCAGTTTTTTCAGCCACCATTACAACAATTCCAGCAACCACAACAATTCCAGCAGCCACCACAGCAATCTCAACCGCAATTCCAACAATTTCAGCAAGATTTTCAGCTATGTCAACCAAATTTCCAACAAATTCAGAATGGGCAGCCACTATTCCAGAGTTATCAGCCCTAATTTCAGCAATTCCAGCCCCAATTTCAACAACCTTATCAACAAGATCAATCACCTTTTCAAGGAATTCAACAAGGGTACTAAGTTAATTCAAATTTCCAGCAACCATGTCAATTTCCACAACAATTTCACCCCTGCAACCAGAATTTTCAGCAACCAAATCATAATTTTCAGCCCACTCAATTTCAGTTTTCACCACTACAATTTCAACCTCAGATCCAAGGATTCCAGAATCATAATTCTCAGCAATTTCCACCATCATTCCAGCCAAATTTTCAGCAGTTTAATTAGCCTATTCAACCATTTGATCAGCCCCCACAGTCTCCATTTCAGAATGCACAGTCTACTCTTGGTCTTCAGCAGCCTTATGTTACATTTCAAGACCAACAAGAATTCCATACTAACCAAGGAGGCTTTGAGAATCATGATTGGAGTGAGGCTCAACAACAAAGGCTGGAGGATATGTTTCAACAAGTCCTACAACAACAGCAAAGTTTTCAAGAACAACAACAGCAAATTGTTCAAGAACAACAACAAAGGCTTCAAAACATGCAAGATCAATTGAAACAAAGTCAAGCCCAAGAATCAGGACAATTATCTTCTCAAGCTACTCTTAATTCTGAGGGCCCCGGAGTTAATTTTTTATCAGTTCAAGGTGACCCTAGTGCATGGCCAAGTCCTTCTTCAAGTGATCTTGCAAAATTAGTAGAAGAAGAAGAAGAAATCATCAAATATAGGGCACCTACAGCATGCATCCCTCCGGAGATTCTTGTTCAAAATTCATTTCCAAATATTTCAGCTCAAGAAGAAGATTTTGAAGCACTACAGGACCCTTCTCATTTTTTATTTTGTGATGATAGTTTTATTGATGGTCCTAATTTTTCTAACATGGTTGATGCAGATCTTACTGAGGAAACATGCACGGAAGATGATTCTATAGGTGTAGGGGATTGCACTAAGCCCCAGGGACCACCAACAGTGATGGATATATTAGAAGATTCAGAGGATGAACCAGAAAGTGTAGGGACTTGCATGGTGGAAGCAAGAACCCAAGAATCACCTGTTTTAGTTGAGTGTCCACCAGAACCTAAACCTGAAGAGGAGCATGTACTTGACCAGGAGGAGGACACGGATACATCTACTCTTGTAGGACCTCCAGGTATTCTTCAGCACGCTCAGGTAAGTATTTCTCCTCTTTGTTCAGAAAAATTCAGCAAGGTAGCTAGTGCTGACTTTATTGGTTATGATGAATTTATTGATATACCTTGCGTAGACACTGCTTGTGCAAATCCAATAGAGGTACCAAAAATTGATTTCATTGGTCGTAATGCATTACTTGATACATCTCTGGAGGCACCTATAATTTTAGAGGCACCTATAATTGATGTTGTTTGTTATGATGAATCTCTTGATACCTCTTTTGTGGATATGGATTGTGAAAAATTTTTAGAAGTGCCTGAAATTGATGTTATTTATTGTGATGAATCTCTTGCTATATCTTATGCTGAGGTTGAATGTGAAAAACTTATGGAGGTATCTGAGATTGATTGTATTGGCTGTGACACATTGCTTGATACATCCTTGATGGAAAATAATTGTGATATTTCTATTGAAGTGCCAAAAATTGATTTCTTTGTTTGTGATGAATTCCTGGATGCAAATTTTGTAGGAAATAATTGTGAAAAATTTATTGAGGCACCAAGAATTGATTTAATTGGATATAATGCAGTTTTGGATACATTTCATGCAGAGACTGATATTATTTTATTTCTTTCTGACCCTGCACGCTTGAGAGAGGTATTACATTGTTTTGCAGGGTCTAGAAGACTTTTGGAGTGAGTGCTCCATCTGAACAGACTCCAGCCTCCAGGAAGAACTTTCAAAAGGCATCAAGAAGGAGGAGTTGATTGTACTGTAATTCGAAGCACTCCACCTTTTCAATGGATCTTGAACCTAAATCGCCTTCGGCCACCGGAGCATTTTTCTGTAAAGTTCAAGTGTGGGGGAGTCCCAATTCTCTCAGCCACCCATACTCCTCCACTACCACGATGGAGGCTACTGCTTGATAGACTCCGTCCACCAGAAATAAAGGGGAGATTGTTCTTTCTTGTATTTTCTTTTCTTGCATTTTCCTTCACTTTTATGACTTCTAGAATTTTCTTTTAAATTGAGTCCTTGCTAATAAATACGTGAGCAGAGTAACATGAATAAAAGTCATTGTAAATACCATGTCTTATCTTTTAGCACTTTTTCTTGCATGAGTAGAAATAAATGTATCCCTCTAGGTTATCTCCATAGCATTTTAGAGTCTTTTGAAAATAAATTAAATTTGGTTGTTAAAACTTAAGGTTTGAGCTAATGGATGAAATCTTGGATGCTTGAGTACTACTTTGCTTTAGATTCTTAATTGAGGACTTGGGATGAATTATTTTTACCTAGTGAGAATTAGCCTTACTTTTGTGATACACATATGTCATTGTGCTCTAGAACTTGCTTAGGTTCTTTCTAAGCCATATTTCAATGATTGGATCACATTTATAGAGACTAATCAAATTATTTACCTTTCCGTATCAAATTTTGGCACTAATCATGTCTATTCTATTTGTCTTTCCTTATTTCTACTCTTAACCCCATTTTCCTATGGACTTGTTTGTTTGGGGATGTTCTTTGATGTTACTTTGCCCGAGACGGACAAAGGATTAAGTGTGGGGGAGTGACTAGTGTTTGGAAAGATTTGGTATCAAAGAGGCATTTCAAGAATTTTTTTTTTTTTTTGCAATTACATATGCCAAGCTCAATTCGGTTGATGAAGAAGAATTTGTGTGCCAAAGTCTAAGTGGCACGCAACCATCCAATTGAAGCCAAATTCCGGAAGAAGTCAAGCAATAAATTGAAGATCTAAGCAATGTTGTGCCAAGGTGAAAGGTGTATTCTGCTGAAAGGAAAGAAAAGAAAAAAAAAAGAGCAGAAAGAAAAGAACAAACAACAAATCTGTGCCAAGAAGAAACAAATTTTTTAGATAGCATGTTTGATCAAAATGCTTTGGACTTGTAGCTGCTCTTTGCTTAGAAATCAGACACATCGTGCTTAATGCTGAATTGTAGCTGGACAGATCTGAAAACAACAGAAGGAATCTGGGCCAAGAAGAAAAAAATGCAGAAATCTGGGCAGAATTTGTTTACCATATCATACAAGGCAGTTTTGTACCAACTTCAATCTAAATTCAGGCTTCCTAAACCAGCAGTGTCTTGCTGGTTTTCAATAGAACTGGTAGAATGGCTTTTAGCTGAATTCAACCTTTTGGGGAACAGATTTCCAGTGAAGAAAAGTGGATGAAATCAGAACATAAAGAAAAGTAAAGCTTACGGCAGTGACTTGTTTCAAATCCAACTTGCTGATCAGCAAGGAACAGAAGATGCAGTCCATTTGAAGCTCACGGCACAAGAAAGGAAGGAGGCTGATTGGGTTCTCAGATCAAAACAGAAAAGAATGTTAGTAAAGTGCCATGATCTCAAGTGAAGTGAAGCTGTGAAAAATCTGAAATCTGTGCAGATCTGAAATCAATGAATCTTGGATCAAAACTGGTTTAGATCAAAACGTGGGAAGTTGGAATTATGAGAAAAATCAGTAATGCAGGAAGTCTAAAACCAGTCTATACAAATCTGCAATTGAAGTGCAGATCATCAATTTGAAACCAATGCATCATCAATTTGAAACCAATGCAGAAATGTCTCAAGTTTTGCTGATATGAATTCTAGTTTTTCTGATACAAACTCTGATGCTAACTGGTCCGAAGCATTCCAATTGAAGATTGACTCCATTAGAAGACTTGAGAGCAGAAAAAAAAACAAGAAAAACAAAGGAAACCAAGTGGCACACCATTGAGTTTCGGCACCATGCAATTAGTGAAGTTAATCTCATCCAAATTGAAGATTTGTTCCACCATCATTCTGATTTGAGTAGAGAAAAGAAAGAAAGAGGAAAAAATCAGAAAACAAAACAAAGAGCAAGGTTGGCACGCATAGACAAGAATTGGCACATTGAGAACAAATGGAGTTTTCTTCATCCAAATAAAAAGCATTATCCAAGTTTACTCCATCACATTTTTTATATCACTAGAGGACTGTAAAGAGAAGCAAAGTACATTGGAAACATTCCTAAACAACCAAGTCTCCCACTTCCTCAAATTGTCTATTTTCTTGACTTTTACTCCATTTCTTACCATTTTCCATGTTTTCACTTGTTTTTGTAGATGTTGATCCTAATCATGAATAATGGTAAAGATTAGATAACAAGCAAGTCTATGGTAGTGCAAGAAGCATGTGTGTATAAGCGAGCTCCACTTCCATCATCAATTTAGAACTTAAGGAGAGAGCCACCAAAATTTTCCTTGAAAGGCTAGTGAGTTAAATTCATCTCAATGACTCATGAAGGATGAAAAGGCTAAGTTATTGATTTAAGGACAAGATACTAATCCATAGAGCTTAGATTTTTTAGAATTGACAACCTTAGGTAATTTCTTTTCATTTGCTTCTAATTATGCTTAAGAAAATCTAGGGGATACATACTTAGTGGTTTCGCGAGACGCTCAAGCTTAAGTGTGGGGGAGTTGATAAGTACCATTTTATTGATTATTTTATTTGCTAAAATCCAAGTTTGACCCATATTTTACTTGCTTAATTGTGAATTTACCCTAGGTTTTAGGACTTCCTCTTATTTTGGACTTAATTACAAATTTACACATATTTGGATTATTTTACCACTAAATTTTTGATCTATTTTTGTAGGCATGAAAGGTTCATGGACCTAGGGCATACTGGGTCAAATTTGAGTCGGAAGTGGACCCGGATAGAGTTATCAAGCTTCGGATTAATCTGGGCCGTCCGATTCAAAAGCGGCTAGATCTGAGCCATCTGGGGCCATCTGAGGCAATCCGAGCTAGGGTTAGGGTAGCATCTGGATCAAGATCTGAAGGTTTTATAAAATTAGAGATCATTTGACCGTTGGATCGAGCTCGGAGGGTTCTAGAGCGTCCATTCAAAGATCAGGTTGATCTGAGCTATCCGATACAAATCTGGAGGATCCGAGCTACCACGAGGCAAATCCTGACCCCTGATCATCATCATCAAAGTTTGGATTAAATCAGAGCAAGATCAGCCGTTGGATTTTCTCAATTCAATCTGAGCCGTCCATTGGTAGCTACTTAATCAAAATTTCGCCCAGTTTCTTCCTCGTCGCGTCTCCGCTGCACAGTCCAGCTTCTTCGCGTGTTCTTCGTTTCTTCAGCTATTTTCCTTCAATCCAAGGGGCGCGACCTGACGGCCCCGAAATACTAGATTAAAGTTGTCACGAATTGTGGGACCATCAGAATTTAGATATTTATAAAAATGCTGGAAACCCTTTTAGCAATCAAGAACAAAAGCGTAGTAAAGGGGCCACAGGTCGTATTTTTCTCGGAGCTAGTTGTCGTGTTTGATTCGAGCTTGGTTTATGTGTCGTTTGTGTTTTTGGGTTTCAAATAAGTAATTGGGTTTTGGGTTGTAATTCAGAAATGAAATCACAATGAAAATTAAAGAAACTCAATTCATGAACTGAACAAAGAGATGACACTTAATAACTCAACCTATGGGAAACCTAATCAAAGCACTTACAAAATTTTTGGAAACTGATTTCTGATTTTAAAAACAAAAGAACTGCTAAGCAATGAAGTAGAGGCAGTGATGGGAGTTTTCGGTAAGCAAATCAAGCTTTAAACAAGTAATAGCATGCGAAATTAAGAAATCAAACAAACAATTCAACTCAACTAGCTATAATGTTTTTGGAAGCCAACCACTGCCAACAAAATTCAGAAATGAGTGAATGCAAACTTATTGATTTCAAACACAATCATATGCCACAAAAACAAGTTGAATTTCGATGCAAATAGGTCCAAAGCAGTTGGCACGCAAGCTAAACTCTTTGTGCCAAAGACTAACACCGAATTTATGCAATAAGTAAACTTTCAGCTCAAATTTTTAAGCTGATTGGTTCAATTGGGAAACAAGGCTATTAGGAAAGAACTAAGCAAGACCTAGGCAAGGAATTGAAACTGAAATCAGAACTTGAGAGTCAAAAATTCAGAAACCAAATGGCTGAAATTACAGATGCAGAATTTAAAGGATTAGCTACAGATTTTTTTCGCAATAGATCAAAGACTGAGCTAGCTAATGCAAACTAATTGCAAGTAACTAATCTAGGCACAAGGAAACTTAAACTAGCAATTACTTGACAGAAACTAGTGCAATGGAATTGAAACTACTAATATTTCAGAAACTCAGCTTGGCACACAACAATGTAATTGGCATGCACCAATGTAAACAAAAGCAAACTGAAATTTAACTCAATTGATCACTAAACAAGTTTCTATACTATTCTACTTGCAGTACTAAAGCTAAATTATAGCTAACAACTTAAAAATCATAAATTACAGTAGCTGAGAAAGAAATTCAGAAACAGAACAGTTGCGGCAACAATTACAGCTAATTCAAAAACAGCAAATTCAATAAGAAACTACTCCTCAACCCTTCTCCAACTCAAGAGCTCCTTGGTCGTCAATCAAGGGAGAACCTCGGACCCGCAAGCTCAACAAATCAGTGGAAGAACTGTCTCTGCTACCAAATCAAATTAGACCCTGCTCAAGCCGAAATCTGCTTCCAACTTCTTCAAACTCGCTGTGGTGGCTTGCGATTGTGATTAGGGAATGATCCGAACCTTCCAAGGAACCCCTCTGGACAGCTCGGATGCAGTGGCGATGGTGCACAGCTGAGCTCACTGAAATCGGATAACAAAGCTGCTGAAACCTCACGCAGCCCTGCTATTGAGCAAAATCCAATCTGAAAACCTCACAGAGAACTCTTTCCACTGACCTAGCCCTTGCTCTAGTGAAGGATTGAGTGATCACGCCTTCGATTGGATGAAAACTTGAAGAACATGAAGAAAAACCGAAGGAAGCTACTGTTGCAGCGAAGACGCGATGAAGAGGAAGCTGCGCAAAAATTTCCTTAAGTAATTAACATTGGACGGCTCAGATTGATTTGAGGAAATCCAACGGCTGATCTTGCTCTGATTTGAGCCAAACTTTGAGGATGTTGATCAGGGGTCAGGATCTACCCCGTGGTAGCTCGGATCCTCCAGATGTGCAACGGATGGTCCAGATCAACTTAGTCTTTGAATGGACGATCTAGAGCCCTCCGAGCTTGATCCAACGGTTGATTTAGCTCTGATTTGGATGAAACTTTCAGATCATGATCAGAATGCTTGATCAACCCTAGCCCTAGCTCGGATTGTTTCAGATGGTCCCGGATTGCTCAAATCTCGCCGCTTTAGAATCGGACGACCCAGATTTAATCCTAATCTTGATAACTCGATCCGGGTCACTTCCGACTCAAGTTTGACCCAATATGCCCTAAGTCCATGAACCCTTCATGCCTACCAAAATAGATCAAGAAATTAGTGGCCAATTAATCCAAATATGTGTAAATTTGCAATTAAGTCCAAAATAAGAGGAAATTCTAAAACCTAGGGCAATTTCACAATTAAGCAATAAAAACATAGGTCAAACATGAATTTTAGCAACTCAAATAATCACTAAAATTGTACTTATCAACTCCCCCACACTTGAGCTTGAGTGTCTCGCGAAACTACTAAATATGTATCCCCTAGATTTCTTAAGCATAATTAGAAGCAAATGTAAAGAAATTACCTAAGGTGTCAATTCTCATAAATCTAAGCTCTATGGATTAGTATCTCGTCCTTAAATCAACAACTTAGCTTTTTCATCCATCATGAGTCATTGAGATGAATTTAAATCACTAGCCTTTCAAGGAAATTTTTGGTGGCTCTCTCCTTAAGTTCTAAGTTGATGATGGAAATGGAGCTCACTCAAACACACTTGCTTCTTGCACTACCATAGGCTTGCTTATTATCTAATCTCCACCATTATTCATGATTAGAATCAACATCTATAAAAAACAAATGAAAGACATAGAAATAGTAAGAAATGGAGCAAAAATCAAGGAAATGGAAAAATTGATAAAGTGGAAGACTTGAGTGCTCAAGTATGTGTCCAATGTGCTTTGCCCCTCTTGTCAGTCCTCTAGTGATATCAAAAATGTGGTGGAGTTAATCTTGAACAATGACTTCGACTTGGATGAATAAAACCCTATTGATCTCAATGTGCCAACTTCCACCTTGCGTGCCAAATTTCTTTCTCCATCTTCTTTCCTGATTTTTCCTCTTTTCCTTTCTCTCTAGCAAGGTCAGAAATGAAATGAAATAAAACTTAAATCCGGATGAGAAAAACATTCAATGATTTTATAGTGCCAAGTCTTCAATTGTGTGCCACCTTTGTTTTTGCTCTCTTCTTTTTTTTTCAAACTGTTTTTCTTCTCTTTTTGTTTCCTGCTCTTAATCTTCTAATGGAGCCTTCCAAATCTTGCAAAACTCTAATTTCTTCATATCAGTTGGCATCTAGGAGTAGTGGAGCACTTTAACTGTTTCACTCTAAAAATTCTGCTAAACAAGTTGAATTTCAGCCAACTTCATTCCATTCTCTGCTCTGCAATTGTTTCGAATTATTCTTGCATTTTCCTGCATCAGATTCTAGCTCCACGGCTTCAATCTCAGACCTTGCAAACTCCTGCATTTTTCTGGTTGGCAGTTAGCATCAAATAGAGATGGAAGGGTTGATCCCAACTGTTTCGAATTCAGCCCACTGCATCCTTCTTTCTTTTTCTGTTTCTTGATCTGAAAAATCCAATCAACCACATTTCTTTCTCCTTTGATCAGCAGTGGATGTGCCTAACAATTTCAGATACATTCCTATACCTACTGCCTTGATTTATAGCCTCAAAAACTCACATTAGGTTGCAAGTTGGTACAAACTGCCTTCATAGTATTTCTATTGGTTTTCCTCCTTTCATAACTGAATTTTCAGCTTAAGTATCAACTTGATGCTCTCCAAAACCTCTTGGGCTTCGAGTGAGCTTGTTTTGAGTCCTTTTCAGCATCCCTTGCAGCAACTACATTAGTTTCAACTCAATTCATTTGCACTTCAATTCCTGCACTGCACAGATTTTTGTTTCTCTTTTTTTTTTTCTTTCTAAATGGCACAGATTTTTCCATTGCTTCAGATGTATACAATTTCAATTGTGTTCAGCTATGCTTCCTTATCAGAACTAGCTTCCAATCACACTGTCGTGAGCATTCAAATGGACTGATCAGTACATTTGGCACAAAGAAATGGCAACTCCAAGTACTTATTGCAGATTTTCTTCTTCTTTGTTCTTTACTGATTTTTTTCTTTAGGCCAGCTGCTTGTTCAGTCACTATGTACTTGAATTCTGATTAGAGTCAACTTCAACTCAGCCTTGCCGTGAGCTTCCAATGAATAACTACTCTCTTTGGCACAAACATTTCAGAATTTTCTTTTTTTTTTCTTTTTGCAATGCTTTTGTTCCATCTCTTAAATTCTATACAGCTGTCCATACAGCCACCTTTCTTCTGTGTTGGTCCATAATGGATGAGTTCAACAAATTCTGGCATGTCATGTACTCAATTCCTGAATGCATAGCCAGCCTAAACCAACCAATTCAGTTTCAATTTGGGTCAAAAACTGTCTCATTGCATTTTTCTGTTTTGTTCTTCTCTGCTGCAATTGTTCCAGATTTTTTTTCTGTATTTTCCTTCTTCTGATTTCAGCAGCTACTCGGCTTCAATTCAGCTTCAATTCGGCTTCAATCCCAACTTCATCAGCCCTTCAATTCAGATTGTCTTCAGCTGGAGATCAAATTCCAGCACTCGACAGCAATTTCAAACTCTCCCTTACTGCAGTTCAGATTCTAGCATTTGGCAGCAACCTTTCATTAGTTTCAATTCAAAATAGTTCAGCTTGTATCATTTCAGCTCACTTCCATCACTGATCTGCACACTGTTTTTGGCACAAACATTTCAGCATTGATTCAAATAATTCCAGCTTCAACTTTTCAGCCTTCAATTCTTTTGTTTCCCTTCTCTTCTTCACATTCACTACTTTGCAGGAGACCTTCTGCCGAGAATCAGCAATGAAAAGCCTTGAGAATTCAGAAATGCTTCAATTCAGAAATGTTTTTCTGAGAATGCAGAAATGCTTGCATCTCAACTCTTCTTTTGATCTCAACTTTTCTTTTGGCACAGATTTTCTCGTTGCGTGCCATTTTTATGCAGAATTTTTTTCTCAGCCGAATTCACCTTGGCATAACATGGCTTGGATCTTCAACTGATGGTCAAGAATCTTCCATTGTTTTCAATCTTGACCACTTCTTCTTGGAATTCAAACTCATTCAAAATGTAATTGTTTCCATCCTTCCATTGCAAAATTTTTTTCTTTTTGGATCGAAATGCCTTCTTGATACAACACTTTTCTAAAATACTAATCACTCCCCCACACTTAAATCTTTGTCCGTCTCGGGCAAAATAGCATCAAGAAAACATCCCAAGCAAACAAATCCCTAGAAAAATGAGGTTAAGAGTAGGAAAATAGAAAGGAAAATTGAAAAGAGTATGTATCAAGTATGATCATTGCTAAGAATAACATGGAAAAGGGAAACAATTTGATTAGCCTTCATAGATGTGATCCAATCATTGAAATATGGTTTTGAAAGAACCTAAGCAAGTTCTAGAGTACAATAACATATGTGTATCACAAAAGTAAGGCTAATTCTCACTAGGTAAAAATAATTCATCTCAAGTCTCAATTAAGAATCTAAAACTAAGTAGTACTCAAGCATCCAAGATTTCATCCATGAATTCAAACCCTAAGTTTTGACAACCAAATTTGATTTATTTTCAAAAGGCTCTAAAATGCTATGGAGATAACCTAAGGGGATACATTTATTCACTAAGAGCAAAAGTGCTAAAACACATAACATGGTATTTACAAAGTTTATTTATTCATGTTATGTTTCCTAAGAATTCATTATCAACTACTTACTCCAAAAAGAGAAAGAATTTATTCCTAGAACCATGAAAATGATATGTACAATGAAATGTAAATGTAGAGAAAGTGAACCCCCCTTAAGTTGGGTAGATAGCGTCCTCAATGTACACATCCTCCACCTTTAGCTCCTTTAGTTCTTCAAAATACTTTTTGAGCCGGTGGCCATTAACTTTCCACACAAATCCATTAGCTTCGTCCCTAATTTCAACAACTCCATAGGGAAAAATGTCAGTTATAATAAATGGACCTTCCCACCTCGACCTCAACTTACCTCTTATCAATTTGAGCCTTGATTTATACAATAAAACCTTGTCGCCAATTTGGAAGTCCTTTTTCACAATATGTTTGTCATGTAAATTCTTGGTCTTTTCTTTGTAAATCCTTGAATTTTCGAATGCCTCTAGCCGAATTTCTTCAAGTTCTTGAAGTTGCAATTTTCTTTCTTCTCCCGCCTTGGTAGCATCGAAATTACAAGCTTTCACCGCCCAATATGCCTT
Organism: Boesenbergia rotunda; assembly: GCA_024364735.1. NCBI lineage: Eukaryota > Viridiplantae > Streptophyta > Magnoliopsida > Zingiberales > Zingiberaceae > Boesenbergia > Boesenbergia rotunda. The sequence goes on from JAGFNQ010006672.1 coordinate 97,276, forward strand.
GTGCTCTATTTCCACGGGGAGGTGACAAGCCTTACCATAAACCAAGCGGTAGGGTGACATGCCAATCGGTGTCTTGTACGCTGTTCTGTAGGCCCAGAGTGCGTCATCTAACCTCTTGCTCTAGTCTTTTCTAGTGGGCCCAACTGTCTTCTCTAGAATGGATTTTATCTCTCTGTTGGAAATCTCAGCCTGTCCATTTGTTTGGGGATGATAGGATGTAGAGATTTTATGTACCACCCCATATTTGCTCAGCAGTGCCTTCATGTGTTTGTTGCAGAAATGAGATCCTTGGTCACTAATTATTGCTCTTGGAATTCCAAACTTGCAGAAAATGTGTGACCTAACAAAAACTATAAACAACAGAAGAATCATCAGTCTTGGAGGGAATGGCCTCCACCCATTTTGAAACATAATCCACAGCAAGTAAAATATACAGATAACCATAAGATGCAGGAAAAGGTCCCATAAAATCTATCCCTCAAACATCAAAAATCTCACAATAAAGTATAGCATGCTGGGGCATCTCATGTCTCGCTCCTATGTTCCCAGTTCGCTGGCATCTATCACAATTTTTATAAAAAACATGTGAATCATGAAAAAGGGCGGGCCAATATAATCCGCACTCTAGTACTTTCCTAGCAGTCCTCTGGGGTCCAAAATGCCCCCCACAAGCTGATGAATGACAAAAAGTCAGGACAGAAGAAAACTCATGATCGGGTATACATCTCCTAATTATTTGGTCATTACAAAATTTCCACAAATAAGGATCATCCCACACATAAAACTTTGCATCACTTTTTAATTTATCTTTTTGAGCCTTAGAAAATTGAGTGGGAAAAACATGTGCAACTAAAAAGTTAACTAGGTCTGCATACCACGGTGTCTCACCATGCACTGCAATCAAGTGCTCATCTCTGAAATCATCATCAATGGTTGTAGGAGATTCATCTCCTTCAAGTCTGCTCAAATGATCTGCAACTAAGTTCTCTTTTCCACTTCTATCCTTGATTTCTAGGTCGAATTCTTGGAGTAGGAGCATCCATCTGATCAATCTAGGTTTTGCATCAAGCTTTTTCAACAAATATTTGAGAGCTGCATGATCAGAAAAAATAATCACATGCGAGCATAATAAATAAGATCTGAATCTATCTAAAGCAAAAACAATGACAAGAAGCTCCTTTTCAGTCGTGGTGTAGTTGGCTTGGGCGGCATCTAGGGTTTTGGAGGCGTAGCAAATGACATGTGGTGCTCCATCAACCCTCTGTGCTAAAACAGCTCCCACTGCAAAATTAGAAGCATCACACATTAATTCAAATGGTAGAGTCCAGTCAGGTGATGTAATAATAGGAGCTGAGGTAAGAGCCTCCCTGAGTCTATGAAAAGCTTCCTTGCATTTTTCATCAAAATGAAACTCAACATCCTTCTGCAAAAGTCGTGTCAAGGGTCGAGCAATCAAGCTGAAGTCTCTAATAAATCTGCGGTAAAATCCTGCATGTCCAAGAAAAGCACGAACATCCCATACGCATACGGGGTAAGATAAAGAAGAAATAACACTGATTTTAGCAGGATCTACCTCAATACCTTTCTGAGAGACTATATGTCCAAGTACAATCCCATGCTCTACCATAAAGTGGCATTTCTCAAAATTAAGAACAAGGTTAGTTTCAATGCAACGATGTAAAACCCTAGACAAATTATTTAAGCATGAATCAAAAGACGTGCCATAAACTGAAAAATCATCCATGAATACCTCCATACAGTCCTCTAGCAACTCACCAAATATACTCACCATGCATCTCTGAAATGTACCGGGTGCGTTGCAGAGTCCGAAGGGCATACGTCTGTAGGCAAAAGTGCCAAAGGGGCAAGTGAAGGTAGTCTTCTCCTGGTCGTCTGGATCTATGCAAATCTGAAAATAGCCTGAAAATCCATCCAAGAAACAATAATGCGACTTCCCTGCCAGTCTCTCAAGCATCTGATCAATGAAGGGTAAAGGGAAGTGATCTTTCCTTGTGACCTTGTTGAGCTTTCTGTAATCAATGCAGACTCTCCAGGAATTCTTAACTCTGGTGGGCACTAATTCATTGCTTTCATCTGCCACCAAGGTCACTCCAGATTTCTTGGGCACCACGTGAATAGGACTAACCCACTGACTGTCAAAAATAGGGTAAATGATATCTGCCTGTAGAAGTCTAGTCACCTCTTTCTTTATAATATCCAAAATAAGTGGGTTGAGTCTCCTTTGTGGTTGCCTCACAGGTTTGACATTGTCTTCCAAAAATATCCTGTGCATGCAGATAGCTGGGCTGATACCTGGTATATCTGATAATGTCCACCCAATTGCTTTCTTGTAGTGCCTCAGGACTTGCAATAATTTTTCCTCTTGTTCTGACTCCAAATGTTGTGCAATAATCACAGGAAAAGTCTGTTCCTCTCCTAGGTATGCATACTTCAAATGGCCTGGTAATGGCTTCAGTTCACTCTGGTCTTCCTCAGTAAAAATGAGTGATCCTTGGGGCTTTGTGCAATCCCCTACACTTTGAATCTCAACAGAAATAGGTGATCCTTAGGGCTCTGTGCAATCCCCTACACCTAGAAAAATCTCTCTAGCTGGAAATGTGTCTGAAAAATCTTCTGAAAAATCCTCAGTCTCAGCAGTAAGTACTCTCTCAGCCTCCTCTGAATCAATAGCTCCTCCAGAAAAATCAGATAAAAATCCCTCAGCCTCTAACTCTGTCTGCTCCAACTCATCAAGAATATTCATACTCATGATGGAGTGGTCCTCTCTCGGATGCTTCATAGCATCAAAAAGGCTAAATTGAACCACCGTGTCTCCGATCTCCATGGAAAGTGTACCAGCATATACATTAATTTTGGTTCTAGCAGTCTTCAGAAATGGTCTTCCTAAAATAAGCGGAGAACAATGTGCAAGATAATCTCCCTCCATATCCAAAATATAAAAATCTGCAGGGAATATTAGCTCCTTTACTTTCACCAAAACATCTTCAATCATACCTACTGGGTGGGTCTGACTCCTGTCTGCTAGCTGTATCACCACACCCGTGGGCTGTAAAGGGCCTATGCCAAGCATCTGGAAGACTGACCTGGGCATCACATTAATTGAAGCTCCTAAATCAAGCATGGCATCGTGGAATGTGGTGCTCCCTATCTCACAAGATACAGTAAACATCCCAGGGTCTTCACATTTCTGAGGGATGGCATGGATGAGCGATGAAACATTCTTCCCCAGGCTAACCAACTCATTTTCCTTAAGCTTTTTCTTATGAACACAAAGATCTTTCAAGAATTTGGCATACTTAGGAATCTGCTTTATCATAGTCAGCAAAGGTACATTAATCTCTACTTTACTGAAAAGTTTTACCAGTTCGTTGTACTCCTTTGCTTTCTCCTCTTCCACTTGTCTTTTGGCTTGTGTTCTCCGCTGTGGGAAGGATAAGGGAACCCTAATTTCATCTTCTTTGGCCGGAAGTGGAGAGGCTGAAATTTTAGTGGCTGTCCCTTGCAAAGTGGCTGCTGTACCTTGTGTCTCGGCACTGATTTCTTCTCCGTTTTCCACCAAAATTGGAGGGTTACTTGAGGAAGGAGTCGGGCACGGGCTAGGGGTGGAATCAGCTGAATTTGAAGTCATTTCATGGCTGTTTTGGACTGGAATTGAAGTTGCTGCCTGATTTTCTGAAATTTCAGCTCTTGGACCATTTGGAGATGAAGTAACCTTCCCACTCCTCAAATAAATAGCACTCACGTTTCCTTTAGGATCAGGAATAGTTTGGGAAGGGAGTTGACTTGATCCTTGAGCTTGATTCTGATTAATCCCGCTAGCCAATTGTCCTATTTGCCTCTCAACGTTTTGATTGTGTTGTTGTTGTTGTTGTTGTTGTTGTAGAACTTGTTGTATTTGTTGTTGCCAAGCTTGTTGTTGCTGCATCATCTGTTGAAACATATCCTCAACCCTCTGTTGGCGCACATTTCCTCCACTTGAGCTTCCATAGCCTCCTTGGTTAGAATAGCTCCTTGATTGACCTTGAAATGATGAAGTATTCGGCTGAAATGATTGAGCTTGCTGTGATCCTTGAAAACATGGCTGTTGGGGCTGATATGAGGATGGAAATTGCTGTTGGTAGGGTTGATTAGCGGGCTGACATGCTTGGAAACCTTGCTGGGAGTTGTAGCCTTGAAAGTTCTGATTTTGAATTGGAAAATTCGGTGATGAGGACTAAAAATTCTGATTTTGAAACCCTTGATTGTAGGGCTGTGAAATCTAATTATAGGGCTGGGAAGGCTGGAAATTTTGTTGGTTTTGAGTTTGGAAAGCTGGAAATGATTGAAAACCTTGTTGCCCTTGATGATATGGCTGGAATTGAGGTTGTGATTGCTGAAATAAGGGCTGCTGTTGCTGAAATGTAGGCTGAAAATTTGAATCCAAAGGCTGAAACACTAGTACAAAAAAGACCTTTAACAACGGCTTTTAACACCGGTTGTATTAAAACCGGTGTTAAAAAAAAAGGCGGTGGCATTTTTATAATTATTTGAACTTTAAAATACTTTTAACACCGGTTCTTTTAACAACCGGTGTTAAAAATATATTTAACTACGGTTTTATAAATAACCGGGGTCATATGTTATAATTATTTGAACTTTAAAATACTTTTAACACCGGTTCTTTTAACAACCGTTGTTAAAAATATATTTGACTATGATTTTGTAAATAACCGTGGTCATATGTTTTTCGCGCGCATGCCTTGTTCTTAATAACCGGGGCCTTTTTGCAAACAAAAAGCCAAAACTTGTATAAAATCCTTAAAGCCCTAAGTTTTTCCCCGATTCTAGTTGAAACCACCCGAGCATTTCCTTTTCTCCCCTTCGCTGCGAGCGGCGTCGAAAAACCGCACGAGCGCGCGCGCGGTTCCTCTCCCTCGTGACTGCCACCGCCGCCCTGCCTTCTCTACTCCGGCGTCGAGCACGAGCAGAGAGCCGAAGCCCTCGCATGAAGCCTTAGCCGACGCCGCGCCTTACGCCGCGTCTGCTTTGCGTCTGTGCCCTAAACCACCCATCGCCGACGTCGCAGCCGTCCTCATGCGAGCCCGACGCCAACTTCTCCCCATCGCACCATCTCTTCCATTTTCCTCATTGGATTTCTGAGTGCAAAGGCGATCTCACCTACCTCCGCATCCTGTCTCCATTTCCATATCTCTCAGATACTTCCTGAAGATCCAAGTTCCTGCGTTCAATCTTCAGGTTCTGCGTTTCTTACAGCGCAAGTTGTGGTTTTGGGAATTTCTTTAAATTGTTGGATTTACTTTGTTGTTGTCGTGAGCCTCTTTGAGGATTCTGATATGTAGGATATGGGTGTGACCGTGAGCTGATGGATAAGGGGGTGTGGAAATGGAATTCATTGTAAATTGTATGGTAATGGGTGGTAATAGGAATGGATTAGCATTTGATTTGGGTTGGATTTGATTTTGGGATGAGTTGTTGAAGCTATATTCTTGAATCAGAATGCTCTATTAGGTTGCTTTTTGATTTGATTGTTTGTCCTTGGTAGTTTAGATTTTGGATTTAGATTGTAGTCGGAGTAGAGTTCCTTTGATTAAAATGTAATGTTTAACCTAATCTTGATAAATTAGGTTAAGGAGTTTATGCATCATTGAAGCCATCTTGATCTTTACTTGAATGTCTTTTCATTTGTGATTCGTACTAGGTATTCATAAACTTTTTTATCCTAATGTTTGATCACAAAACCTAATAATGTGTATTTATGATTTTGATTATGTGACTTCTTTTCCATAGGTGTTAGTAGTGCTTACTTACTATGTTTAGTTTAACTCATGGTTGGGCACTTGCTTAAGTACATTTGCAAGTTTCTTGTGATGAACTTTCTTTTTGATAACTTAATTTTTTTCTATTTATGTACCAATGCTAAGTCTTCCTAATCATTGATTTTGATTTTTATGTTTTTTTATATTCCTTTTGATAACTCGATTCTTAATCTTCCTTTTAATGTCTTTCTCAAACAGTCCGTGCACATATGGATCGTAGTTGAAGTCATAGGCAAGTCCAGCCCAATCCCATTGCATATATTTCAAAAGGATATTTTGGAGCTCACCATGGGTAACATGCTTTGTGTATCAGTGCTGCAAGTTTGGTTAATGTTAGTACATTTCTAAACTATTTATTAATTAACTAAGTATCACATTCTTACAATTTGCATTTATTTATTATCTTAGGTATTTGCATCAACTCTGCAAACTAAGAGGGAACATGGATACATATGGATTTATTGATCCTGTTCACATTCAAAGTATAGGGAATCGTCCAATGGACATTCAAAACTACATTCATAGTAGGATAATTGAAGGAAAGAGTGTTACCTTGCACCGTATTATCATATGTACGTGAATATTTTCAAGTGACTTAGAAGTTTAGTTGTGATTTTGACTAATTATTATCCAACTTGCAGGGCCCATTGGCAGTTGATAATTATTTGTCCTAAGCAAAATGTTGTCATCTTTCTCTGCTCACTGTGGAATAAAGCGAATAAAGATATCAAAACAATTATTAATAGGTAAGTTATTATCATTCGCTCTATGATATGTTTTTCTACAACTATGATTTATAAGCAATTTTTTCATAGATATATTTGGTTGATTTGTTGCCATTTATTATATTTTTTTATTACAGTGCTATGCGTTCTTGGCATACGATGAAAGGCAAACACTTGGGAGCTTTTAGAATGCCTATATGGAAGGAACTATGTGTAAGTAGTTAAATGTCATGTTTTTATACAACTATGATCTATAAGCATTTTTTTCATAGATAAATTTGGTTTATTTGTTGTCATTTATTATATTTTTTTATCATAGTGCTATGCGTTCTTTATTATTTGATGTCTTTTGGTATGCAAGCTCCTCTATGTGCATGCTTGAGATATTGGTTACTATAATGAAAAATTAGCATGACTTTGTAACTGATTTATCCTTTTCTGCTAATGTGTCATTTTGATATTTATTTGTAGTGCCAAAAACAAACTGGCAATACAGAGTGTGGATATTATGTAATGAGACATATGCTCAACATTGTCTCGGCGATCATAGTTGATTCATGGGACAAGGTAATTGAAGTTTTTTTAATTTTATAGATTTAATTATGTCTGGTTGAGTTGATAAGCTATTTTTTTATATAAATGTACCTTGCAGAGATTCACAAATAAGGATCCATTCTCCGAAGATGAGATTGATGACATCAAAAGATGTTGGGCAACTTATTTGTTAGAGGTTGCCAATGTAAAAGTTTAGGATAGTTTAATGTAAAAGTTAGAGGTTGCTAATTTTGACAGCTTGCAGTATTACTAATTAATATAAAAGTTAGAGACCACTAGCATTGATTTCCATTAGTGTTCTTCCTTACATTGTATTGTTGCATTTACTTAATTCATGGTGTGTTATTGATTATGGATAAACTATTATATTATTGTGTTCTTTTATATGTCTAGAAAAATTATAAATAAAAATAAATATGAAATTTATATAAAAAATTAAGACTTTTGACACCGGTTGTTTCTAGAACCGGTGTTAAAACATCATTTTTAACACCGGTTGTTTCCAGAACCGGTGTTAAAAATGATGTTTTAACACCCGTTGTTTCCAGAACCGGTGGTAAAAATGATGTTTTAACACCGGTTGTTTCCAGAACTGGTGTTAAAAATGATGTTTGAACGCCGGTTATTTAAAATAACCGGTGTCTAAAATGGCTTTCCCGCCTCATAATTGAACTTTTAACAACGGTTATTAACCGATGTTAAATCTATATATTGTTGGCGCAATCTTGCTCCAAGTAATTATGGTTTTCATGTTTGGCTAAACAAGTTTAAGTTAGGCAATGTTTTGTGTTCTAACTTGTGTGCTTTGAGTAAGCAGGAAAGTCCAGGTGGAAGACTTGGCAAGGGAAGTCCAAGAAGAGAGTCTTGGCAAAGGAAGTCTCGGAGGTGTGACCTCTTGGCAAAAGGGAGACTTAGTATGACGAAGCCGATGGAAACACTTCAAGCAAGTGCAAGGATGAGGAGTCGTGGACTCGGAAGCATCCAAGAGAGGCACAAGGCTTGTGGAAGGTGTTTGAAGGCGTGAGTCAAGACTAAGGGATGAAAAGGGAAGATGAAATGTGATTTCTCAGCTTCATCAGTCGACTGGTAAGTTGTCAGTCGACTGGGACCACAACACACAGAGAATCGGGTCGACCCAAGGAGGGTCGACCAGTCGACTGCCAGTCGACTGGAATTGGTTCCAGTCGACTGGATCCAGTTGACTGGTCCTGTACCAGTCGACTGGAGGTCGACCGTTGCGAAGGCGGCTGAGGCACTCATTGCATATTTTGTAGCCGTTGAAGCCTACCAGTCGATTGGTAAGTGAGCAGTCGACTGGAGTCGCGGACGAAGATATAAAACCTAGTGTTTTATCTTAGAGAAAAAAGGGGCTTTTCCTTGTGTACGAAGTGTGTGATCATTTTAGAGCTCTCCAAGCTTCACAACCCTCTCAATCTCCTCCTCCAAGCTTTCATTTCATTTGTAAGAGGAGGGAGATCATTGTGTTAGGGTTTCTCCACCTTTAAGTGTGATCTTGAGAAGGAGAAGTTCATAGTGAAGGGTTTTGTGTGGTGTGTGTGGATCCTTGGATTAGTCACCTTGAAGAGGTGGATACCAAGTAAAATCAGTGAGTTAGTATTGATTTCTTGCCTACCTTCATATTTCTATTTGTATTGCTTCCGCTAACGTGTTTGTAGGAAAGAAAAATCGAAAGATAGCTATTCACCCCCCTCTAGCTAGGGCAAAGATCCTAACAAGTGGTATCAGAGCCTTGGTTAGCTTTGGGAAGATCTAACAATCTACAAAGCATAAAGAATGGCTCATCAAGAGGGATATAGCACCACACGACCACCTTACTTCGACGGGAATGATTTTGCTTATTGGAAAGGTAGGATGGAGTTTTACTTAATGAATGACTTTGAAACTTGGCTTAGTATTGTGGAAGGTTTCGAGAAGCCAACGAATGAACAAGGAGAAACTCTTCCGATCAAGGCGTGGCCAAAAGAGATAAGAAAAGAGGCTCAAGCAAACGCCAAGGCTATCACGACTTTGCAATGTGGATTGTCAAAGGAACAACTAAACAAGGTTGGACCTTTCAACTCGGCAAAGGAGCTTTGGGAAAAGCTCATTGAGTTGAATGAAGGGTCAAGTGAATCAAGAAGAGCCAAGAGGGATCTTCTTGTCGGTCAACTTCAAACTTTCTCCATGAAGCCTCATGAGACCGTAAGTCAAGTGCACGGAAGATTCAAGGAGATCGTGAACAGTCTTCATGTGATAGGTGAGAAAGTTGAGAACCGAGATTTGGTGAGGTATGTTCTTCAAGCTTTCCCTAGAACTATCTTATGGGCATCAATGGTGGATGCTTACAAGGTGTCTAGGGATCTTTCAATTGTCAAAGTTGATGAATTATTTTGTGAATTCGAACTACATGAACAAACTAACTTGTCTTCCAAGGAAAAAGGCATTGCTCTATTTGTAGAAAAGAAAGAGAAGAAGAGCAAGAAGAAGGAGAAGAAGGAGGTGTCCTCATCCGAATCCGAGCAAGACTCCTCGGATAGTGAGGAAGAAATGTCCGCAAAAGAAGTAGCAGATTATGTGAAGAGATGATGGGAAGATCCAAAGATTTACAAGAAGGGATGTGAGGAAAATGTTCACATCCCCAAAAGGTAAGAGTAGTCAAAGTTCTAATTCCATTCCTAATGTCACGTGTTATGAGTGCAACAAGAAAGGGCACATCAAGACGAATTGCCCGGAGTTGAAAAAGAAGGAAGAAAAAGAACACAAAAGGAAAGAGAAGAAAAAGAAAGAAGTGATGGTGGCTCAAGCCGAATGGGACAATTCAAGTAGCGAATCATCGGATGATGAAGAGGAGTTGTGCCACATCACAAGGCACATGGCATTAATAGCATATCAAAGTGATCAAGACACATCAAGCGAAGAAGAGAACTCAAGTAGCGATGAATCATCATCTAGCGAAGATGAGGTAATGGATTCTCCCAAAGAAAAAATTTCTTTATGATACTATTGCATATCTTAAGAATGCTTTGGTTAGGTCAAAAACTAAGGTCAAGGGGCTAAAGGAAGAAATTAGGACCCTTAAGGAGGACAAAGAGGAATCATGTGATGTAAGTAAAGTGAATGAGGAGAAACATCAAATTAAAGGAGGAAGTTGTTGATCTAAAGAAGCGCTTAGAGAATTCTCAATTGGATCAAAGGACTTGACTTGCTCCTAAATAGTCAAAGGGTTGCCTATAGGAAGGCCGGGCTAGGATATAAAGATAAAGAAGTCTCCTATATTTCCCTTGTAAATAGAAAAGGATCATCCAAGAAAAAGGGTGTCAAGGGTAATGTGAAACAAGTGTGGGTTCCAAAGAAGGATGTAAAAAATGCAAAGGGTTCAAACCTTAAGGCAAGGTAAAACAAGCATGGGTGCCTAAGAAATACCTCAAAAATGTTAGTGACTCAAACCTTTGGGTACCTAAGAGTGATGTGTTTTATGTTGTCTAGGTAAAAGAAAAGAAGGACACAAGCATGTGGATCTTGGATAGCGGATGTTCAAGCCACATGACCGGGGATGTGAGCAAGTTTTCAAAAATCAAATACACAAAGAAAGGGAAGGTGTCCTTTGGAAATAGTGGAAAGCTCAAAATTATAGGTAGAGGTACAATTGAGGTATCTTCTACTATCACAATTCATAAAGTTCTTCTAGTCAAGGATATGGAGTTTAACTTGCTTAGTGTGAGTCAATTATGTGATTCCGGGTATCAAGTAGAATTCCATACCAATAAGTGCTTGGTTAGACAATTAGGGTTGAAAAATGTTGTCTTGGAAGGGTTTAGGAGGCAAAATCTTTATTACATAAATCTCTCTTATGCTTCTAACCCATCTATTGAGTGTTTCATGTCAAAAGAAGATGAAGGATGGCTATGGCATAGAAGACTTGGACACACCAACATGAAGAATATAGCCAAGGTTGCTAAAATGGAATTGGTAAAAGGCTTACCTAAAGTGAAGTTTGTCAAAGATAAGATGTGTGATGCATGCCAAGAAGGTAAGCAATCAAAGTCTTCACACAAAGGTAAAACTTTAGTAAGCACTAAATTACCTTTGGAATTATTGCATTTAGATCTTTTTGATTGTCATAGTACTCCTTCATTGATGGGAAATAAATATTGCTTAGTTATCATTGATGATTACTCTAGATATACATGGGTTTATTTTTTGAAACATAAGGATGATACCTTAGCAATTCTCATAAGCTTTACCAAACGGGTAGAAAATGAAAGAACCTTGAAAATCAATAGGATTAGGAGTGATCATGGTGGAGAGTTTGAGAATTCAAACTTCTCTAATTTTTGCTTAGAAATGGGATACAAGCATGAATTTTCATGCCCTAGGACTCCCCAACAAAATGGAGTGGTTGAGAGGAAAAATAGGGCTCTACAAGAAGCGGCTAGAACTATGTTGAATGCATACTCTCTTCCCACCTATCTATGGGCGGAGGCGGTTAACACCGCTTGCTACATTCAAAATAGGGTTGTAATTCATAGATTCTTAGGAAAAACACCTTTTGAATTATGGAATGGGAAAATTCCCAAAATTCACTACTTTAGGGTGTTTGGTTGTAAGGCTTACATCCTAAACACAAAGGATGACTTGAGAAAATTTGATGCTAAGGCGGATGAAGGCATTTTTGTTGGGTACTCACTCACTAGTAAGGGGTATAGGGTGTACAATAAAAGAACCCAAGTAGTTGAGGAATCATCAAATGTTGAATTTGATGAATCCTCTAACACTTACCCTAGAAAATCTCCTATTGATAAGGACATAGAAACTAGACAAAAGGAGATAACCCAAGTTTTTCAAAACTTACAATTGGAAAGCAATGATCAAGGGGGAGGAAGAGGAGAATCGGATGATGAAAGGAGAAATGATGATTGTGAAAATGTTGATGTCACTCATTCTAGAACGTTAAGGAATCACCACAATCACCCCATTGATCAAGTAGTTGGAGATATTGACCAAGGAGTGAGAACTAGATCCTACTTTAGGGAACATGCTAGTCAAATAGCTCTAATTTCTAGCTTTGAACCGAAATCAATTAATGAAGCCCTAGGTGATAATGATTGGATTTTGGCAATGCAAGAAGAGCTAAATCAATTTGAAAGGAGTAAAGTATGGGATTTGGTTCCTAGACCCGATGGAAATACAATTGTAACAACAAAATGGGTGTTTAGGAACAAGCTAGATGAGCA
>JAGFNQ010006673.1:0-18692 GCA_024364735.1 Boesenbergia rotunda
TGTGCTAAGGAAACACACTTAGCAGCCCTAAAAAGAATACTGAGATATGTAAAGGGCACCCTAAATGTAGGAATTTGGTATCCTAGGACCTCAACATTTGATTTGACAGGATACTCAGACTCTGATTATGCTGGATGTAAATTAGATAGAAAGAGCACAAGTGGAAGCTGCCAACTGTTAGGACAGAGTCTAGTTAGTTGGTGCAGCAGAAAACAACACTGTGTAGCCCTATCCACAACTGAAGCTGAGTATGTGGCCTTAGGAGAGTGTGTAGCTCAACTTTTGTGGATGATGCATACAATAAAGGACTTCCAGCTCAACTACAACCAAACTCAAGTATTTATTGACAATATAAGTTCAATTAATTTAACTAAGAACCCAATCCAATATTCAAGAACCAAACATATAGAAATCAAACATCATTTTGTAAGAGACCATGTAGCCAGGGGTGAAATAGTACTTAAACATATTGACTCTAAATCCAACTTAGCTGATATATTCACAAAACCCCTAACTGAATCTGAGTTCAGTTCACTAAGAAGGCAGTTAGGACTATGCTCTGTAGAATAGAGTAACTCAATTTTTTTTGCTCTACTTGATTTCAAAAATCAGTTTTCTAAAATTAGAATTTTGAAAAACTGCTTTACTTAATTTCAAAATCAGTTTTCACTTTTGACTTAGTTTTATTGTTATTTCAAAACTACCCCTTTTCAAAACTAGGGCTTTTTCGAAAATGACTTAGCCTAGGCCCTAACTCTAGAACTGCATGCACCTATAGACTTAGAAGCCAGCATCTCACAAGCACCTTAGGGTACTTATGATTGATAACCTAGAAAGGGTTGAGAAGCTTAGGTCTTTGCCTTAATTCATGATGCTTTAAGTCAGTGCATCTGCAGTAATTGGGGCACTAAATATAACTTAAACAGCAATCAAGTTAAGTGTCAAGTTTAGAAAATCTAACTTGAACAGAAACACTTAACTTGACTAACCCTAGCGAAAACTACTGCTTATAACAGTTAGTAAGTAGCTAAATGGGTTAGACAGGTTCCCTACAAGGAAAAGTTAACTGATTTGGTCTAAGTCTTGGTTCAGTACAGCAAAATCATGTTTTTTTTGCAATTTAATATCTATCTGTTTTTTGATATATGGCAAAGGGGGAGAGATAGGAAAGGAGAGAAGTAAGAAGTAAAATTTTTTTTTTCTCAAAATTCCTTCTCAAAAATTTTTTCTCTCAAAATTCCTTCTCAAAATATTTTTCAAAAAGTTAGCTACTGTTCAAAGCTTTTCAAAACCTTTCTAGAAAAACTTAGTACTTTAAGCTTAAAATTTTTCAAAAATCTTATAAGTACTTTAAGCTTAAATTTTTTTTTTCAAAAATCTTATAAGTATTTAAGCTTAAATTTTTTTTTCAAAAATCTTATAAGTACTTTAAGCTTAAAATTTTTCAAAAATCTTATAAGTACTTTAAGCTTAAATTTTTTTTTTTCAAAAATCTTATAAGTACTTTAAGCTTAAAATTTTTCAAGTACTTCAAGCTTAAACTTTTCAAACTTTTATAAGCTCAAATTTTTCAAAACTTCCTAAGTAACTTAAATTTTATAAACCCTGAAACCATTGAATATTTTCTTAAGTACTCAAGACTCATATTTTCAAAAATGACCTCTATGTTCGTTTAACTTAAGTTATCAAAACTTATGTTTTCAAAATACAAATTCATACTAAATAAAGTTCTTAAAACCCACGAAGTTTTGAAAAATCTAGGGGGAGATTCTCTCCAGGGGGAGGGAACAAATTTCTTGCTTTTGATTAAACTTAACTTTTTGAACTAAGGTTGCCATAAATCAAAAAGGGGGAGATTGTTGGTGCAGAATGCACCTAAGTCAAACCTGTGTTTTGATAATGGCAACATAGGTCAAAAGTTAAGTCTTACTTGTTTTCTAACAAGTTACTCAAGTGTGCAGGAAAAGCCCTAGCGAAGGACTGCTAGGCACTGGCGAAGGAATGCCAGGGTAAAAAGACCTAGCGAAGGACTGCTAGGCGCTGGCGAAGGAATGCCAGGGTCAAAAGACCTAGCGTAGGGCTGCTAGGTGCCAGACGAAGGATAGCCTGGGATTGAAGCCCTAGCGAAGGAATGCTAGGCACCGAGCGAAGGGCTGCTCGGCATCCAAGATCTGACAAAGGACCGTCGGGCAAAAGTCCAACCAGAGGAACGGTTGGCATCAGGTAAATTCTCCCGAGAGGAGTAGGTGAGGACGCATTCCCCATCGAGGGAACAGTAGGCGTCGGTTCGACCTAGGGCTCCATTTTGGAGACCAAAGTCAGAACCAAGACAGCTAAGGCTGTATAAATTAATGCTTTATTTTGTTTTCGGACTAACCCTGGATGCAGGACCAAAGGAACGTGTGTCTGCAGCTCAGAGAGTCTCAAAGGAGTGAGGCAGCAGCTGAGTAGGGCCCCCTGAGTGTCTAGGGCGCCTCCAAGGTGAACAAGAAACAAGTAAGGCAAAAAGGAGTTCGGCTAACCACTGGCCGAGGCGCCCTCTGCATCCAGGGCACCCTCAGCAGCTAGGGCGCCCTGAACGCCCAGGGCGCCTTCAGGTGCCAAGGCGCTTCGCGCCTATGCCAGCGAGACCGATCAACTCTATCCAGCCGAGAAGACCGCATCAACCAAGGCGCCCTCAGCGACCAGGGCGCCCCAGAGGTCAAACCTCATCCCTATTCAGGTGGGATAAAGCTTGACCGAGCGAAGTGCGGATCAGCTGACACGTGGCAGGGTGCCCCCGACGTCCAGGGCGCCCTAGGTGCTATAAATAGCACCCTTCGACTCCAAGCTTGACAACAACTTCGTACCAAAGCTTCCATGCTCTTCTGTGCTCACGCCTTGTTCCAGAAACTGCCCAACTCGAGCGACGACGTCCTGCTGCTCCGGAAAGTCAACCTACAACCGGACGTCGGTAAAAGAAGAGATTTTTTTTATTAAAAGTTTATAGTGCTATACTTGTAAATCTATTTGTGTAAACTGATTCTGCGTTCATATAGAATTGCCCAAAGTAAACGATCAACGATCGTGGGCCTTGGAGTAGGAGTCGACCTAGGCTCCGAACCAAGTAAAAAATACTGTGTTCGCGTGTTTTGTCTCTTTCCGCTGTGCAAATTGCTCTCTCCATAAATTCGAAAAGTTTTGTCGATATTCACCCCCCCTCTATCGACTCTATCGATCCAACAGAAACACAATCGAGTGATAGTATCTCTGACATGTTTTGGTAATACACCACGAATGACCACTTGAAGCAATTGTTGCATTAAAGTGTGATAGTCATGTGACTTAAGGCCAACAAGTTTCAAATCCTTCATCGACACAAGGTTTTGAACATTAGATGAGTAACCTTTAGGGACCTTTATTCCCCACAAGGAATTACAAATACTTCTTTTCTCATCTTTGCTTAGAGTGTAACAGACAGCTGGCAGAAATGTTCTCTTCTCCCCAATCTTTGGTGTCAATTCAGTCCTTAAATTCATTTCCAGAAGGTCTAATCTTGCTGCAACTCCATCCTTTGTTTTTCCTGGAATGTCATGAAACGTACCAATGAGATTTTCATAAAAATTTTTTTCAATGTGCATGACATCAAGAACATGGCGAACATGTAGGTCTTTCCAATATTCAAGTTCAAAGAATATTAATTTTTTTCCAGTATGTTTCTCCATCATTCCTCTTTGATTATAGCTTGCTGTTGATTTTTTCCAAATCAAAATTAATTCTTTCAACTCTTTCCAAAACTTCATGGCCACTCAATGGATTTGGTGCAAGGTTAAACTCTTGCTTCCCATTAAATGCCTTCTTCTGCCTTCGATATGGATGACTTAAAGGTAGAAACTTTCTATGGCCTGTATATGATATTTTCCTACTATGCTTCAACCTTATTGAGTAAGTATTTTTTGCACAAATAGGACAAGCATGATATCCCTTCACAACACATCTTGACATATTCCCATATGTAGGAAAATCATTGATTGTCCATAGCAAAACAACTTTAAGAGAGAAACTTTCTTTTCGATATGCATCATATGCTTCGACACCTTTATCCCATGAACATTTTAAGTCATCAATGAGAGGTGCTAAGTAAACATCAATCTCATTTCCTGGTTGTCTAGGACTAGATATCAATAAAGTGAGCATAACAAATTTTCTCTTCATACACAACCATGGTGGAAGATTGTATGCGATCATTAAAATTGGCCATCAACTATATGCAGAACTCATCAAACTGCGGGGATTGATCCCATCTGCTGGTATAGCCAATCTCAAATTTCTTGGCTCAGAAGAAAAATCTGGCCACATGCGATCAACTAATTGTTGATGCAGTCTGGCACGAATGTTATTTTGGTGTTGACAACGATTTATGATTGGTTGAGTGAATTCGGATCAAGTCTTGGTCGGGGACTAGGCACGTACGGATTGAAATCCTGGTGAGTGAAGCCGGGTCCTGGTGAGTGAAGCCAGGTTGACTGAAATCCCAGTGAGTGAAGTCGGGTCCTGGTGAGTGAAGCCAGGTTGGATGAAATCTCGGTGAGTGAAGTCGGGTCCTGGCGAGTGAAGCCAGGTTGAATGAAATCTCGGTGAGTGAAGTCGGGTCCTGGTGAGTGAAGCCAGCTGACTGAAATCCCGGTGAGTGAAGCCGGGTCCTGGTGAGTGAAGCCAGGTGATGGAAATCTCGGTGAGTGAAGCCGGGTCCTGGTGAGTGAAGCCAGGTGACTGAAATCCCGGTGAGTGAAGTTGGGTCCCGGTGAGTGAAGCCGGGTGATCGAAACCCTGGTGAGTGAAGCCAGGTCCTAGCGAGTGAAGCTAGGTTGGATGAAATCTTGGTGAGTGAAGCCAGGTCCTAGCGAGTGAAGCTAGGTTGAATGAAATCCCTGTGAGTGAAGCCGGGTCCCGGAGTGTGAAGCCGGGTGATCGAAATCCTGGTGAGTGAAGCCAGGTCCTAGTGAGTGAAGCTAGGTTGAATGAAGTCCCAGTGAGTGAAGCTGGGCACGGAGTCTTGGTCCGGGGGACTGAGAACGAGTCAGAGAAGGATAGGGAGCTCGTTCTCTTGACTTAGGGTTGGATTGATTGAAGTTGGATCGGTCTGGTGACCGATCAGGGAGTTGGCACGAACTCCTTTTTATGGATCGACCTGGTGACCGATCCAGAGAAGTCTGATTGGTCTGGTGACCGATCAGGGAGAGAATAGAAAGGTTTCTGTTGGGTTTCTGATCGTTATGGTGAACGATCAGAGAAGAGGTTAGTAGCTTTGGGTGGAAACCTTGATCTGTCAGCTGGACCGATCAAATATCGCGAGTTCCTCACCCGGACCGATCAGGATGGATCCTGATCGATCAGGGAGTGACCTGATCGGTCACCAGACTGATCAGGACACAACCTGATCGGTCTAGGGACCGATAAGAAGCTTTGGCCTGCGAGAGCTAGAATTCCTCCAGCAAGTGCTGGATCGGTCCGGTGACCGATTCATGATCTGTGATCGGTCAGTGTGACCGATCACAAGAAGTCCGCGATTCCTGGTTTCTCAGTGTGGATCGATCAGGCTGGAGCCTGATCATTCTGAGCCTACCCCAATCGGTCTGGTGACCGATCAGGGTCATCTCTGATCGGTCTGGTGACCGATCAGTAGCTGTAACTTTAATTTGAAATCGCTGTCAGATGCTCTGATCACGTCTGTTTTCTCTGCGTTTTCTCTGATACACTGCTGATTTCATTTGATATGCTGTGCTAATCTTCTGATGAAGTGTGCAGACATTACAGGGATGATTCAAGCCAAGGGGGAGAGTCAACTGAGGACTTTACTTGGTGCAGGTTTGTATGTATTTGGTTTTCAGGTCTCAACGGACGTCTAGCGCGGATGGCGACTGATGGAGGCTCAGCTGAAGAGGTCTTCAGTGGACTGAGCGCTCAAGGAGTCAGGGGGTCAGGCTATGGATGCTGATGGAGCCTGTGATGATGAGCAGAGCTTAAGACGAAGCTGAAAGCAGAGGAGCGGAAGAGGAGAACAGACATAAAACTAGGGGAGTTTGGCTGGGTTGTTCGTGTGCTCTCTGTTGCTTTGTGCTTAAGTGTTTTCTGCTTCATTCTTGTTAGTTTTTCCTTCTATTGTCTCGTGAGCTCATCTTGTATCATCTGGAGACTTGTTGTGGAGAGGTTTCTCCACTGAGAAGGAGACACTATCATATCCAGGTTCACCGGGGCTTGATCTGACGACTATCAAGGGATGCCCCACCTTACGGGCACGCCAAGGAGCAGGGGCAAGTTATCCCCAAACCTTGTACATCGTCATGTTAGCGATTTGGTTTGTTATTTCTGTTTCTGTTTTAGTTTTCTATTAGTTTTCTGCTCTTGTTTGCTTCCGCTACTAATATGACTGTAGAAAACCTAAAAGAGCAAGAGTTTTGTGTCTGGCTACATTCACCCACCCCCTCTATAGCCATCCAAGCACCCAACAAGTGGTATCAGAACTTGGGGCTCTGTTCAAACGGATTAACAACCGAGAGCTAACAAGATGGCGATGGGAGGAGAAGGTTACAGCACCAGCAGACCACCCTTCTTCGACGGATTAGATTTTCAATATTGAAAGTCGAGGATGGAGTATTATGTCAAGATGATCATCAAAATGTGGTTTGCTGTGAAGGAAGGTTTCTCTCCTCCAAAGGATGTTGAGGGAAAAGAATTAGACATCTCAAGGTGGTCGGCTAAGCAAACTTGCAAGGGAGAAGCCGATGTGAAAGCGGTGGTCACTTAGTAGTGCGGTATGACCAAGGACCAATTGATACGAGTTGGTCCCTTCACAAGCGCAAAGGACCTTTGGAATAAGCTTAGCGAACTCCATGAGGGCACCCGGGACTCAAGGATAGCCAAGAGGGACTTGTTCCTCAACCAACTACAAAATCTCACCATGAAGGAGTCTGAGAAGGTAAGTGAACTCCATGGTCGCTTCAAAGAAATTTTGAACGGTTTACACTCCATTGACGAAAAGGTCGAGAATCGCGACCTTGTAAGGTACGTACTAAAATCTTTTCCTAGGAATACTTTATGGTCATCCATGGTGAATGCTTACAAGGTTTCTAAGGATCTTTCATTTGTTAAGTTAGAAGATTTATTTTGTGAAATGGAACTACATGAGATCTCTAACCAAATCCCAAAGGAGAAAGGGTTGGCTTTTGTTGCAGGTGACAAAAGGAAGGAGAAGAAGAAGGAGAAGGAGAAGGAGGAGGAGAAGACCTACTGTCATGTGGCTCTAATGGCCTTAGAAGGGTCGTCCAAGGAGAGTGGAGACGAATCAAATGACTCCTCAACCGTGCCTTCATCATCTTTAGGTGATGAAGAGGTAATCTCTCCCGAGTTGGATAAGTGCTATAAGACAATTGCATGCTTAACTAGTTTGTCAAAGAAAACTAAGAACAAGGTTAAGTCATTAAGATTAGAAGTAGAAGAGTTAAAATCCTCTAAGGTTGAGGATATTAATAATTTGCATGATGAGTCTCTTAAGGATGAAAACAAGATCCTAAGGAGCGAAATTGAAAATCTCAAGAATATTCTTGAGAAGTTTTCAATTAGCTCCAAAACTTTAGATATGATTCTAAATTCGCAAAAAGCGATTTACAACAAGGTTGGTTTAGGTTACCAACCTAAAGAATCAAGTTTCATGTCATTAATGACTAGAACGTATTTTAGATCATCAAATGATTCTAGAGTTCAAAAAGTCAAAAGAAAATGACTAAGGCATGAGTGCCAAAGTCTTTGATTGAAGGTTCTTTAGGTCCCAAAATTTGGGTACCTAAAACTTCTATCTTTAGAATTGTATAGCCTTGATTGAGGGGGAGCATCTATCAACATGGGTGGTTGATATTTGGTGCTCCAAACACATGGTCATTCCTAGTTAGGGATGTGCCTACTATTTCCTCTATTTAATGGATGACCATTTACTACCCATGAGGAATGGTTATTCATCGTGAATTTAGATAATTGGAGTTAAATGGAAATCATAAACTCCATACCTAATATAGATACATGGAATTTTTTCTCATGTATTCTACATTTTGGTGTCATTTGAAAATTCTCTCATTTGTATTTGTATACATTTGGGACTATATTCTATCAAGATTACTCCAATACAATTATGCCTATGGTTAATGAACTTGATAAAAATTTGGGACTATGAATTCTCCGATTTAATCTATGAACTATCAATAGAATGGAGAATTAGGATTCTATTTTTGATACAAATTTGATTTCAAATTGGTTGGAACCATGAACTTGATACACACTTGGATCTATGAATTTGCCAATCCAATCCATGAATTATTAATAGAATTGGGATTAGGATGATGAAGTTGATACAATCTTGAATTAGGACCATGAATTGCTTAGGATTGTACTCTTTGGTTTACTGAAAATCTAGAATTTAGCCACTATATCAAAGTTACAGTTTTTTATGACATATTTTAGGCTTAAGTGCTACTTAATATTTTGGAGATGAACTTAGTTAAGTATGCCATGATCTTACTACTTGTGTGATTAACCTTAATCTATGACATGCAAATTTTGTTTAAGAACAAGATGAACACAGCTTGAACAGATCATTGTAAAAATCTCACAAGGCATCACCAAACAAAGAACATGAGCTTCAAAATTCACTACTTAAGTTCTATGATTAAATGCTTTCTTTGTATCAAACTAAATCAAGGTTCTAGGACTGAGGATATATATATATACATCCCCAACATCTGGCTCAAGTTTACCATGTTTTTCTGAATCATGTTGTAAACCTTGTTGTTATATGCTTTACTCTCAAAATATATTATCATTGGAGATGTGATATGATATGAAGACATACATTTTGGTTAATGGAACTTGTCTAGGATCAAAAAGGGATTAAGTCTAAGTGTATTAGGGTTTAGTGTGTTCGATAGATGAAACAAATCTGTTTCTGAAATATATCAGTGTCAGAAACCTCTCTGTGTCGAACCAGATCGGTCCACTGGCCGATCAGGACTCATCCTGATCGGTCCCGTGACTGATCAAGGGCCCTTCTAATTGGTCTGGTGACCGATCAGATCAATGCTGATCAGGAACTCCCAGATCGTTCCAAATGGTATTCAGTCCGATCACTTATCATCCAATTGTCTCAGTTTACTGATCATACTGATACAAACAAATCTGGTACAAACCAATTACAATTGGAACATACTCATCATATTTGGAACAAAACTTGATACTTATTCGATACAAACCCGTGTTGGAATTTTCAAAATTCATAAGGGTTGGTTGAATCATGACTCTTGTTCCTTGATGAGGAGTAACTTTTAGAAATTTTTCTGAAATTCCTATTGTCTACACTCGTGTGGTCGGATGAGTTTTGGATTGAATAAACATGTTCCTAGAAATTTTAATTATTAATGCAGTCTGATGTTGATCGAATCAGAGTTACAGATATATTTCTGAAAACTGATCGTTCATAGATAAATCAGAAATTTTTCGATATCAATCATCAGTCTGATGAGGCTGCCTTACTTACTTGTCATATGAAACATATACATGTTTGACCATGATATAATTCTGTATATGTTTTCATATGCAATTCAAAAATTTACCTTTGATTATTTTGGTTTTGGTGAGAGACCCTCGTTTAAGGGGGAGTTGTGTGAAAACTTAATAACCATACCCTTTTCGATGTTTGACAAAGGGGGAGAGAATGGTTGATTAAGTTTAGGGTTAATTATTGTAGGGGGAGGATTTTGATTCCCTTACGGTAATTGACTCCAATTGATCATTAATACCTAAACTTAAATCGGGTTGTCAAACAACAAAAAGGGGGAGATTGTTGATGCAGTCTGGCCCGAATGTTATTTTGGTGTTGACAACGATTTAAGTTTGGTTGAGTGAATTCGGATCAAGTCCTGGTCGGGGACTGGGCACGTATGGATTGAAATCTCGATGAGTGAAGCCAGGTCCTGGTGAGTGAAGCCAGGTTGACTGAAATCCCGGTGAGTGAAGCCGGGTCCTGGTGAGTGAAGCCAGGTTGGATGAAATCTCGGTGAGTAAAGTCGGGTCCTGGCGAGTGAAGCCAGGTTGAATGAAATCCCGGTGAGTGATGTCGGGTCCTGGTGAGTGAAGTTAGGTGACTGAAATCCCGGTGAGTGAAGCAGGGTCCTGGTGAGTGAAGTCAGTTGATGGAAATCCCGGTGAGTGAAGCCGGGCCTTGGTGAGTGAAGTCAGGTGACTGAAATCCCGGTGAGTGAAGTTAGGTCCCGGTGAGTGAAGCCGGGTGACCCAAACCCTAGTGAGTGAAGCCAGGTCCTAGCGAGTGAAGCTAGGTTGGATGAAATCCTGGTGAGTGAAGCCAGGTCCTAGCGAGTGAAGCTAGGTTGAATGAAATCCCGGTGAGTGAAGCCGGGTCCCGGTGAGTGAAGCCGGGTGATCGAAATCCTGGTGAGTGAAGCCAGGTCCTAGTGAGTGAAGCTAGGTTCAATGAAGTCCCAGTGAGTGAAGCTGGGCATGGAGTCTTGGTCCGGGGGACTAAGCACGAGTCAGAGAAGGCTAGGGTGCTCGTTCTCTTGACTTAGGGTTGGATTGATTGAAGCTGGATCGGTCTGGTGACCAATCAGGGAGTTGGCACGAACTCCTTTTTGTGGATCGGTCTGGTGACCGATCCAGAGAAGTCTGATTGGTCTGGTGACCGATTTGGGAGAGAATAGAAAGGTTTCTGTTGGGTTTCTGATCGTTATGGTGAACGATCAGAGAAGAGGTTAGTAGCTTTGGGTGGAAACCTTGATCTGTCAGCTGGACCGATCAAATATCGCGAGTTCCTCACCCGGACCAATCAGGATGGATCCTGATCGATCAGGGAGTGACCTGATCGGTCACCAGACCGATCAGGACACAACCTGATCGGTCTAGGGACCGATCAGAAGCTTTGGCCTGCGAGAGCTAGAATTCCTCCAGCAAGTGCTGGATCGGTCCGGTGACCGATTCATGATCTGTGATCGGTCAGTGTGACCGATCACAAGAAGTCCGCGATTCCTGGTTTCTCAGTGTGGATCGATCAGGCTGGAGCCTGATCATTCTGAGCCTACCCCGATCGGTTTGGTGACCGATCAGGGTCATCTCTGATCGGTCTGGTGACCGATCAGTAGCTGTAACTTTAATTTGAAATCGCTGTCAGATGCTCTGATCACGTCTGTTTTCTCTGCGTTTTCTCTGATACACTGCTGATTTCATTTGATATGCTGTGCTAATCTTCTGATGGAGTGTGCAGACATTATAGGGATGATTCAAGCCAAGGGGGAGAGTCAACTGAGGACTTTACTTGGTGCAGGTTTGTATGTATTCGGTTTTTAGGTCTCAACGGACGTCTGGCGTGGCTGGCGACTGACGGAGGCTCAGCTGAAGAGGTCTTCAGTGGACTGAGCGCTCAGGGAGTCATGGGGGCAAGCTGTGGATGTTGATTGATCCTGCGATGATGAGCAGAGCTTAAGATGAAGCTGAAAGCAGAGGAGCGGAAGAGGAGAAGAGACAGAAAACTTGGGGAGTTTGGCTGGGTTGTTCGTGTGCTCTCTGTTGCTTTGTGCTTAAGTGTTTTCTTCTTTATTCTTGTGAGTTTTTCCTTCTACTGTCTCGTGAGCTCATCTTGTATCATCTGGAGACTTGTTGTGGAGAGGTTTCTCCACCGAGAAGGAGACGATATCATATCCGGGTTCACCGGAGCTTGATCTGTCGACGATCAAGGGATCACCCACCTTACGGGCATGCCAAGGAGTAGGGGCAAGTTATCCCCGAACCTTGTACATCGCCGTGCTTGCGATTTGGTTTGTTATTTCTGTTTCTGTTTTAGTTTTCTGTTAGTTTTCTGCTCTTGTTTGCTTCTGCTACTAATCTAACTGTAGAATACCTAAAAGAGCAAGAGTTTTGTGTCTGGCTACATTCACCCCCCCTCTATAGCCATCCAAGCACCAACACTAATTTCCAAGAAGGTGCATCAGCTGGTTGATGTAAGTATCCATCATGATTTCTTTTATCAGCATGCCATGTTAACTCCTTGGATATCGCCTTATTCCGAAACATTCTTTGAAATATTGAAATAGGCGGGAAATACCACAAGACCTTTGCAGGAACTCATTCTTTTACGTTAGATTTGTCTCTCAACTTCCACCTTGATGTCCCATAAATAGGGCAATTGGCAAAATCGTCTCTTTCCGATACAAGATACAATCATTAAGACAAGCATGAATTTTGACATAATCCATCCCTAATGCACGTAAGATTTTCTTTGCGTCATACATAGATAAAGGCAATTCATTGTCACCTGGAAGCATTTCTCCAAACAAACTAAGTATATCGGTGAAACTTTTGTCACTCCAACTATATTTTGCCTTCAAGTTAAATAATTTCACAACTACAGATAACTTTGTAAATTTTGTACATCCTGGATATAAGCATTTCTCAGCATCTTCAAGTAGCTTACTGAACTGGCTTGGATTCTCAACATAACTATCATATACAGCCTGCACCATGTCTATATGCTCCTCAGCAAAAGATTTGTCTTCATCTTGCCCTACTCGATCATTACCATTCACTAAGTTCCCTGTCAACGATCTTTCTCCATGCCATATCCATGTATGATATGTTAAATCCATGCCATTACAATACAAATGCACCCTTATAGTTTGAAGATTTTTCTTCTTTATATTACCACATCTTGCACATGGGCAAGGTATTGCATTAGGATCGTTAGCATTCTTCAGTGCAAATTGTAAGAAAGATTCTACTCCAATATCAAATTCACATGATAATCTATCCTTTGACATCCATTCTTTGTCCATTTTTGTTACAACTACTAATCAGCTAGGAATGAGCCAACACCTACCTTCAAAATAATTGTACATTATATAACTAGATCTTTACATAACGAACAATTAGAAAACATCACATATTTATAGCATACAATATATACAATCAATCTTGAAGTAAAACAAGTAAATAAGGGAGAAAAATTGAAAGATAAATTAATTGATGGGTTTGCATATATCAACACTCATTAACGAGTTAGTAAGAAAAAATTGAATTTTTTCCACAACCCCACAAATAACCTTTAGAAGTAAATAAAAAAACATAGGATTGTTTCATTGAAGGATTTCTGATAATAGGATTTAAATGAATTAGGGTATTTGATAATAGGATTTCTGATTTCAACTATACAATCTTCATTAAATATCAATTTGCGTCTAGTGTTTAATATTTTAAAAGAAACTTTATACAAGAAACATAGAAGATGACAAATTAGAAATCTGAATTGGATGTCCCAACTGAAACCAATAAACTGAAACTAGAGAAGGGTTTCATCACCTTGAAGAGTGGTAGAAGAGAGGCAGAGACGCCAAATACCGTCTGGATTGTTCTCCAACAAACACTCGCAAGAGAGAACGACACCCAAAATGCTGAAATGTTCGACTCAAACCTACTGTCCAAAACTTGAAGACACTTGAAATGTTAGACTCAAACCTACTGTACAAAACCCAACAAGAGCAAACATTACCTTGATATCTCTCCAATTCAGCAACTCGGCACAAGAGGAGGAAGAAGAAGGGGCGTGGCGGCGGCTAGTTCACGCGAGGAGAAGTTTGAGGTGTCTTGTTTGTGTGCAGCGAAGAGGAAGAAGAAGACGAAGAACGAGAAGAAGGAAAAGATGGCAAGGAAGTTTGAGGTGTGTTAGGGTTCATTGTTGTCGCTCGCGGCGAAGAGGAAGGAGAAGAAGAACGAGAAGAAGGAAAAGATCGTTGAGGTGTGTTAGGGTTCGGCGACTGCGGCGAATGCAGAGAATGAACTAAGGGGAGGTCACGCGGTGACGGAAGAGAACAACTAAAGTGGGCGTTTTCATTTTCGCGCTCGCTCGCAGTTGTGTATTACCACGTAAGCAACACCAATAGACAACGGTTATTTAAAAACTGTTGTCATAACCAACCCAACAGACATCGATTTTTAAAAAACCGTTGTCTTTGACATACATAAGACAACGGTTTTTTAACAACCGTTATCTTTTTCCGCAAAATTTTTTTCAACATCAACAGTTTTGGAAAAACCCGTTGTTAAATAAAAAAAGACAATGGTTTTTCAAAAAACCGTTGTCTATTGGGTGTTGTTGAATCCAAAAATTCTTGTAGTGAATGCCCATTCCCCACTGATCGAATGGGCAGGACACTGTGGAGACTCACAGGGGCTCGGTCGGTCGATGAATCACATGCTGATGTTTCTGGTAGGCCTCGCATCCGTCCACGAACTTAAGAGCGTCGGCCTGCAGAGTGGACCAAAATTACCCTGCCAAGATAATCTTCCTAGACAGAGACCTTCCCCCAATGTGACTTCTGCAAATGCCTTCATGTACTTCTCGTATCACATAGTCGGCTTCCTCTGGCCCGACACATTTGAGGAGTGGTCGGGCAAAGACTCTCCTGTATAGTTGATCTCCGACTAATGTGAATCTGGCAACAGGACGGCGGAATAATCAGACTCCTTGATTCTTGCTTGGAGCGTTCCCGCTGCATAGGAACTCCACATATGGATCTCTTCAATCGGCTACGGTGTTGCCTTCTGCCTCTTCCCCAATCTGAGCTACAGTCTCTTCAGGGCCACTAGGCTCGTCTAGCTACCAGGCCGAGATGGAGCTAGCCAACTTGGCTAGCTCATCTGCCTTGACATTGTCTGCCCGAGAGATCTTCTACAGGATAACCTCCATGAAAGAAGCTTTTAGCTGCTCATAGAGGGCTACATACCTCTACAGGTGTTCACACTTTATTTCGTAGTCGCCCTTTATTTGTTGTGCCACAAGCTGAGAGTCCGAATGTACAATGACCCGAGTAACTCCCACATGCTTGGCTGCTTGTAGGCTTGCTAGAATCGCCTCGTATTCAGCTTCATTATTGGTGGCTTTGAAGTGGAGTCAAATAGATAAATGTAATGAATCTCCTCGGGGCGAGTCCATTAACACTCTGACTCCGCTGTGACTGATGTTGGAAGACCCATCTACAAAGATCTTCCAGACTCCTTCGACTTTGGGCTCAGGGATAGACTTGAGCATGAAATCCGAAAGGGTCTGTGCCTTGATGGCTGTATGAGGCTGGTACTCAATCCCGTACTCACTCAGCTCCGCAGTCCACTTGATTAGTCAACCCGAAACTTCTAGATGGGTGAGAACTCTTCCCAGCGGGCTGTTGGTGAGAATCACAATTGGGTGTGCTAGGAAGTATGGCCTGAGCCTCCAGGCCATTAAGACCAGAGCATAGGCCAACTTCTCCATCATGGTATAGAGTGTCTCTGCATCCTTCAAAAGGTGTTCGAAGAAGTAGACTGGGTACTGCACCGTGCCTTCTTCTCGAATGAGTGCAGAGCCCACCGCTTGCTTAGCCGTGGATAGGTGGACGAACAAGGTCTCCCTTTCCACGGGCTTATAAAGGACAGGGAGCTCCGCCAAGTAAGCTTTCAGATCTACGAATGCCTTCTCACACTGGTCGTCCCAGTCGAACTTGACTGCTTTTCTCAGAATTTTGAAGAAGGGCAGGGTCCTGTCGGTCGACTTGGAGATGAATATAGAAAGAGCTGTAATCCTGTCGTTCAGCCTTCGTACCTCCTTGAAGTTGCGAGGAGAGGTCATATCTAGGATGACCTTCACCTTATCATCATTGGCCTCAATCCCCCTCTCTGTCACCATGTAGCCTAGGAACCGACTTCTCTTTATCCTGAACAGACACTTGGTTGGGTTCAACTTCAGCCGGTTGGCCCTCAGGGCGGCGAAGGTCTCTTCGAAGTTAGCTACCATATCTTTACCATTGTCGGTCTTGACCAGGATATCATCTACATAGACTTCAATGTTCCTCTCGATCTGATGCCTGAAGACCCTGCCCATCATGCGCTGGTAGGTTGTCCTAGCATTGCACAATCTAAAAGGCATGACGTTGTAGCAATACCTGTCGTCTGCCGTCACAACGCTGACTTTTTCTTAGTCTTCAGGTGCGAGAGGAACTTGATGGTACCCCTGGTAGGCGTCCAACATGATAATGAACTCACAACTAGAAGTAGAATCTACTAGTCTATCTATACGAGGCAGAGGGTAACAGTCTTTAGGGCAGGCTTTATTGAGATCTCGAAAGTCAATACACACCCGCCATCTACCGTCGGGCTTAGGGACAAGATCTACATTAGCAAACCAAGTCAGGAATTGAACTTCTCTGATGTGGCCAGCCTTCAGCAACTTGGTGACTTCCTCTCTGATAACCTTATCCTGCTCGGGTACAATATTCCTTCGTCTCTGGTTTATCGGTCGAATCCCAGGAGTCACATGCAAATAATGCATGGCCAAGGCTGGGGGGCACTCCTTGGATCTCCTCAGTGGCCCAAGCAAACACATCCCGATGACTCTGCAAGCAGTTGATCAACCGACTTCTCAACTCCGGTGGGAGGTCAGCAACAATCTTTGTTACTCCCCCTGTCTGATGGGGGTGTATTTGGACTTCTTCACTCTCGACCTCCCTCCGCTCTTCTCTAGATCCTTCCTCCTCTCGACGGTTGGCTAGATCAACTTGCAGAGTTTCTTCAGCCTTGAGGTTCTTGTTGATGCAGTCTGACCAGATTGTTATTTTGGTGTTGACATCGATTTAAGTTTGGTTGAGTGAGATCAGATAGTTAAGTGCGGATTATGTCTTGGTCAGGGACTGGGCACGAAGTCCTGGTCGGGGACTGGGCACGAAGTCCTGGTGAGTGAAGCTGGGCAAAAGTCCTGGTTGGGGACTGAGCACGAAGTCCTGGTGAGTGAAGCTGGGCAAAAGTCCTGATGAGTGAAGTTAGGCACGGAGTCCTGGTCAGGGACTGGGCATGAAGTCCTGGTGAGTGAAGCTGGGCAAAAGTCCTGATGAGTGAAGTTAGGCACGAAATCCTGGTCGGAGACTGGGCACGAAGTCCTGGCGAGTGAAGCAGGGCAAAAGTCCTGATGAGTGAAATTAGGCACAAAGTCCTGGTCGTAAGATTGGGCAAAAGTCCTGGTGAGTGAAGCTGGGTAAAAGTATAACCGGGATGAGTCAGAGAGTACTCAGTAGCTCATTCTCCGGGACCAGACTGAGTCAGAGAAGGCAAGGGAGCCAGTTCTCTGGACTCAGGGTCAGTTCTCTGGACTCAGGGTCGAAATGATTGGCTGGATCGGTCTGAAGTCCGATCAGGGAGTTGGGACGAACTCTTTGGATGGTAGATCGGTCACGAGACTGATCCAGGGTGTCTGATCGGTCTGTTGACCGATCCAGAAAGCTTCTGTGGAAATAGAAGGTTTTCTGAACGGTCTGGTGACCGATCAGAATGTTTTCTGTGTGGTCACAGAATGTTGGCTAATCGGTCAGTGCGACCAATCAACATAGACTGGACCGATCAGGCAGGAGCCTGATCGGTCAGGCTATGTCCTGATCGGTTTGGTTGACCGATCAGGCCGTGGCTGATCGGTCAGTGAGACCGATCAGGGGTATTGACAGCTCTAAACCCTGAACTTCCTGTAAGGTTTGTGATTGCTCTGGTGACTGATCCCTGATCTCTGATCGGTCAATGAGACCGATCAAAACTTCACTGGATCGATCATAATGGAGTCTGATTGGTCAGGAGGGTGTCTGATCGGTCAGGGTGACCGATCAACACCTCAGAACTTTAATTCAAATGGTTGTCAGATTTCTGATTTGCTTCTGATTCGATTCTCTAATGAGTCTGTGAGTGTGCAGATGACACAGGGCTGTGAAGGTCGAATGAAGGAGCAAGAAGAAGGGTTCTGGGTGACTTTTACCTGTGTTATTTTGTTTGGTATACATTGCAGGTTTCAACGACACCCGATTGACCTGAAGCTTCAGTTGAGGAGGTAGGCTGAGAGCTTAGATGGGGTCAGTGGGTGACGACTGACCTGAAGCTTCAGCCGAAGAGGACTTCAATGAACTGAGAGCTCAGAGGAGGTCAGTGGGTGAAGCTTGTAAGTGCGGTGCAGAAGAAATGCTTAAGAAGAAGCTAGCGAAGTAGAGGAGAACAACGAAGGAAGAAACAAAAAGAAAACGAAGCAAAGGGTTTTGCTGTGGGGTTTGTTGTGGTGTTGTGTTGTTGTGCTCTCTGCATTGTTTCTTCTTTCCTGATCTTTCTGCCTCATATATTGTGTAAGCTTCTCCAGTCTTCTGTGTTGGTGTAAGTTGCATCAATGATGTTCTCCTTTAAGTGTTTTAATGTTTGACAATATACTTAAGTCAATGATGCAATGAACAGACAAAGGGGAGCAAACAAGAAATAACCTGAGTTGAAGAAATGTCCTAGTAAACCTAGGTATTGAAACCCTGAGACCTAGCGAAGGGCTGCTAGGCTCCTAGCTAAGGGCTGCTAGGTATCGTAACCCTAAGACCTAACGAAGGGATGCTAGGCACCTAGCGAAGGGCTGCTAGGTATCGTAACCCTAAGACCTAGCGAAGGGCTGCTAGGCACCTAGCGAAGGGCTGCTAGGTATCGTAACCCTAAGACCTAGCGAAGGGCTGCTAGCACCTAGCGAAGGGTTGCTAGGTATCGTAACCCTAAGACCTAGCAAAGGGCTGCTAGGCACCTAGCGAAGGGCTGCTAGGCATAGAAGACCTAGCGAAGGGCTGCTA
>JAGFNQ010006673.1:29193-91672 GCA_024364735.1 Boesenbergia rotunda
CAGTAGCAAGTCTCGTTTGCTGATCCTTGTATCTGAAGTTCCTTCGTGGAGTTCAATCAATTTTAGCCCATAGTTCCTTTGCACTTTTGAAGGGTCCTACGCGGTTCAGCTCTTCTTTCGTTAGTCCACATTGTAGAGTCTGGGTTGCTTTGGCGTCAGCTTCAATCTTTCGTTTAAGGGCAGTGTCCCATTCTGAGTAGTCTTGTGGTACACCTTCAGCATTGGTGGGAATCATCAGTCCAGACTGGATGATTATCCACATTTCCACCTGAGTTTTCAGGTGGACCTCCATTCGACTTTTCCAGTAGGGAAAGTCTTCTCCACTGAAAAGTGGAGGTCTGGCGGTGCTAAATCCTTCTTGGATAGACATTTGTTACTGAAATAAAAGTAAACAACAAAAATATTTCCAAGACTTGGTCTTGGATTAGTAGTGCGGGAAAAAATAATCAAACACAGATTTCAAGGGGTGTTGCACCAACCTTGAGATAAAAACTCGAACGAAGATTTTTTTTTATTTTAAAAAAATGAGAGAAAAAGAAAAAAAAAATCCGAAAAATATTCAAACTGGTGGTTGCACCAGGTTTGACTTCCCCGCTCTGATACCACTTGTTGGATCGAGAAATGCGAGAGAGGGGGGGTGAATGTCGCAATTCGTTCGGATTTAAAAAGAGCGGGTGCGCAGCGGAAATAAAAGAGAACACAACAACGCAAACACAGCCGGTTTACTTGGTTCGGAGCCTGGGTCGACTCCTACTCCAAGGCCCACGGTCGTTGACCGTTTTCTGCGGGCAATTCTATAAGTTCGCAAAAGTTTACACAAAAATAATAATAAAAATATTCTCGTAAACTTAAATACAACTCTTGTTACCGACGTCCGGTGAAGATTGAAGTTCTGGAGCAGCGGGACGTCGTCGGCTTGAGTTGGCAGCTTTCTGGAGCGTGTCGTGGAAGCAGAAGAGCGTAGAATTGTCGAAGGAATTGGTTGTTCAAGAATAGGGTCGAGGCCCTCTTTATATAGGGCAGGGGGCGCCCGACATGCTCGGGGCGCCCCCCACGTGGCTCTTGATCCGGCGAGCCCTCTGGTCAAGGCTGATCTCTTCATCTTCGGGACGCGCGCGGGGCGCCCGGTTGACCGGTCAAAGCGTCATCTTCAGGGCTTCGCGAGAGTGAGCTGCAGCAGCCTTCAGTGGCGTGGCACAGTGGGCGCCCGAGACACGCGGGGCGCCCGACATGCGGGGCGCCCGACACACGCGGGGCGCCCCCAATTGCGCTGCTGTCGGGGCGTTTACCTCTCTGCTGACTTTGGGTTGACTCTGGGGCGCCCGACACATCCGGGGCGCCCTACTCAGCTACGGCCTCACTCCTTTGAGGCTCTCTGAGCTGCAGAAACACAGTCCTTCGGTCCTGCATCCAGGGTTAGTCCAAAACAGCAAATAATAAGTTAGTTAAAACAGCCTTAGCTGTCTTGGTTCTGACTTTGGATCTCCAAAATGGAGCCCTAGGTCGAACCGACGCCTAATGTTCCCTCGAGGGGAACGCGTCCTCACCTACTCCTCTCGGGAGAGTTTTACCTGGTGCCAACCGGATCCTCCAGTTGGACTTTTGCCCAGCAGTCCTTTGCCAGGTCTTGAGTTACCAAGCTTCCCTTTGCTTGGTGCCTAGCAGCCCTTCGCTAGGTTTTTTCTTCTGGCAGCCCTTCGCCAGTGCCTAGCATTCCTTCGCTAGGGCTTGTCCTGTCTGGCAGTCCTTCGCCAGTGCTTAGCATTCCTTCACTAGGGCTTTTCCTGTACACTCAAGAAACTCGTTAGACAACCATTAACCCTTAACTTTTGAACCTTTTTTCCAATATCAAAACACAGGTTTGACTTGGGTGCATACTGCACCAACACACATAACCTTTCAAAATCTTCATGTATCTTTCAAATGGGTACATGTGTCTATACCAAACGGGTCTATACAATTTGACCTCCCGCACAAGATGAACAGTTAAATGAATCATTATATCAAAAAATGAAGGGAGGAAATACTTTTCAAGCGAACACAATATCATCACAATCTCTCTTTGCAAGTCATCCAACTTTAAGACGTCTATTACTTTACTATATAAACCATTGAAGAAGAAACACAATCGAGTGATAGTATCTCTGACATGTTTTGGTAATACACCACGAATGACCACTGGAAGCAATTGTTGCATTAAAGTGTGATAGTCATGTGACTTAAGGCTAACAAGTTTCAAATCCTTCATCGACACAAGGTTTTGAACATTAGATGAGTAACCTTCAGGGACCTTTATTCCCCACAAAGAATTACAAATACTTCTTTTCTCATCTTTGCTTAGAGTGTAGCAGGCAGCTAACAGAAAAGTTCTCTTCTCCCCAATCTTTGGTGCCAATTCAGTCCTTAAATTCATTTCCAGAAGGTCTAATCTTGCTACAACTCCATCCTTTGTTTTTCCTGGAATGTCAAATAACGTGCCAATGAGATTTTCACAAACATTTTTTTCAATCTGCATGACATCAAGAACATAGTGAACATGTAGGTCTTTCCAATAGTCAAGTTCAAAGAATATTATTTTTTTTTCCAGCATGTTTCTCCATCATTCCTCTTTGATTGTAGCTTGCTGTTGATTTTTCCCAAATCAAAATTAATTCTTTCAACTCTTTCCAAATCTTCATGGCCACTCAATGGATTTGGTGCAAGGTTAAACTCTTGCTTCCCATTAAATGCCTTCTTTTGCCTTCGATATGGATGACTTAAAGGTAGAAACTTTCTATTGCCTGTATATGATATTTTCCTACTATACTTCAACCTTGTCGAGTAAGTATTTTCTGCACAAATAGGACAAGCATGATATCCCTTCACAACACATCCTGACATATTCCCATATGCAGGAAAATCATTGATTATCCATAGCAAAACAACTTTAAGAGAGAAACTTTCTTTTCGATATGCATCATATACTTCGACACCTTTATCCCATAAACATTTTAAGTCGTCAATGAGAGGTGCTAAGTAAACATTAATCTCATTTCCTAGTTGTCTAGGACTAGATATCAATAAAGTGAGCATAACAAATTTTCTCTTCATACACAACCATGGTGGAAGATTGTATGTGATCATTAAAATTGGCCAACAACAATATGTAGAACTCATCAAACTGTGGGGATTGATCCCATCTGCTATATAGCCAATCTCAAATTTCTTGGCTCAGAAGAAAAATCTGGCCACATGCGATCATCTAATTTCCAAGAAGGTACATCAGCTGGATGACGTAAGTATCCATCATGAATTCTTTTATCAGCATGCCATGTTAACTCCTTGGATATCGCCTTATTTTGAAACATTCTTTGAAATCTTGGAATAGGTGGGAAATACCACAAGACCTTTGCAGGAACTCCTTCTTTTACGTTAGATTTGTCGCTCAACTTCCACCTTGATGTCCCACAAATAGGGCAATTGGCAAAATCGTCGTACTCTTTCCGATACAAGATACAATCATTAGGACAAGCATGAATTTTGACATAATCCATCCCTAATGCACGTAAGATTTTCTTTGCGTCATACATAGATAGAGGCAATTCATTGTCATCTGGAAGCATTTCTCCAAACAAAGTAAGTATATCGGTGAAACTTTTATCACTCCAACTATATTTTGCCTTCAAGTTAAATAATTTCACAACTGCAGATAACTTTGTAAATTTTGTACATCCTGGATATAAGCATTTCTCAGCATCTTCAAGTAGCTTATTGAACTGGCTTGGATTCTCAACATAACTATCATATACAGCCTGCACCATGTCTATAGGCTCCTCGGCAAAAGATTTGTCTTCATCTTGCCCTACTCGATCATTACCATTCACTAAGTTCCCTGTCAACGATCTTTCCCCATGCCATATCCATGTATGATATGTTAAATCTATACCATTACAATACAAATGCACCCTTATAGTTTGAAGATTTTTCTTCTTTATATTACCACATCTTGCACATGGGCAAGGTATTGTATTAGGATTGTTAGCATTCTTCAGTGCAACAATTAGAAACATTACATATTCATAGCATACAATATATACAATCAATCTTGAAGCAAAAACAAGTAAATAAGGGAGAAAAATTGAAAGATAAATTAATTGATGGGTTTACATATATCAACATTCATTAACGAGTTAGTAAGAAAAAATTGAATTTTTTCCACAACCCCATAAATAACCTTTAGAAGTAAATAAAAAAACATAGGATTGTTTCATTGAAGGATTTCTGATAATAGGATTTAAATGGATTAGGGTATTTGATAATAGGATTTCTGATTTCAACTATATAATCTTCATTAAATATCAATTTGCATCTAGTGTTTAATATTTTAAATGAAACTTTATACAAGAAACATAGAAGATGACAGATTAGAAATTTGAATTGGATGTCCCAACTGAAACCAATAAACTGAAACTAGAGAAGGGTTTCATCACCTTGAAGAGTGGTAGAAGAGAGGCAGAGACGCTAGGTACCGTCTGGATTGTTCTCCAACAAACACTCGCAAGAGAGAACGACACCCAAAATGCTGAAATGTTCGACTCAAACCTACTGTACAAACCCCAACAAGAGCAAACATTACCTTGATATCTTTCCAATTCGGCAACTCGGCACAAGAGGAGGAAGAAGAAGGGGCGTGGTGGCGGCTAGTTCACGCGAGGAGAAGTTTGTGGTGTCTTGTTTGTGTGCGGCGAAGAGGAAGAAGAAGAAGAAGAACGAGAAGAAGGAAGAGATGACAACGAAGTTTGAGGTGTGTTAGGGTTCGACGTTGTCGCTCGCGGCAAAGAGGAAGGAGAAGAAGAACGAGAAGAAGGAAAAGATGGTTGAGGTGTGTTAGGGTTCGGCGACTGCGGCGAATGCAGAGAATGAACTAAGGGGAGGTCGCGCGGCGACTGAAGAGAACAACTAAAGCGGGCATTTTCGTTTTCGCGCTCGCTCGCTGTTGTGTATTATCACGTAAGCAACACAAATAGACAACGGTTATTTAAAAACTGTTGTCGTAACCAACCCAATAGACATTGGTTTTTAAAAAAACCGTTGTCTTTAACATACATAAGACAACGATTTTTTAACAACCGTTGTCTTTTTCCGCAAAAAAAATTTCAACATCAACAGTTTTGGAAAAAACCGTTGTTAAATGAAAAAAGACAACGATTTTTCAAAAAACCATTGTCTATTGGGGGTTGTTGAATCCAAAAATTATTGTAGTGATTGATTAATGCAAAATGTAACCCCCAGACGTTTGGATTTGGCCGATTTTTGGCAGTAAATGATATTAATTCGGTCATTGATTACTACGGGGGGTTTAAGCCTATATAAAGAGGTTGTGACTGAGAGCAAAATAAATAGAGAAGAGAAATTATCTTCCACCTCCTTCCCGACCTTCCTTGATAGCGTTCGGGTACTTCCTCAGTTTGCCACGAGCAACGAGTACTCCGTTGTGCCCGTGGTCCCGCTGTTGTATCCTGAGAGACAGACGTCCATCGGAGCCTCAAAGCACCATCAAAGGAGGAAAAATATATTTCAAGGAAACTGTG
The DNA here is from genome assembly GCA_024364735.1 of Boesenbergia rotunda. Classification (NCBI taxonomy): domain Eukaryota; kingdom Viridiplantae; phylum Streptophyta; class Magnoliopsida; order Zingiberales; family Zingiberaceae; genus Boesenbergia; species Boesenbergia rotunda. Next base: position 34,764 of record JAGFNQ010006673.1, read on the forward strand.
CTGCGCAAGCCTCATCAACTTCCTCCTCGGGAGACCTGGTCAGGAGATTCTACTCGAGAATTCTAGCTCAGGAATTCTGCTCGGGAGACTGCAGTCTGCATAAAAGGCAGCTCGGGCCACTCAACAGATAAGTTAAAAATTATGTATTTCAATTTATTTCTTGTTCACTCTCAGAAAAGAGAGCATTTCTTCCAACAGAACTAATAGCTACCAATAATAATAGGCGGACAAATGTAATTTTAATGATTGGGCTAAAGGTGTCGTTGAAGTCAATACATAGTTCATGATTAAATCCTTTGGCTACAAATCAAGCTTTATACCATTCAAGATAACCATCAGCTCGATGCTTAAGGTGAAATACCCATTTAGAGCCAACAACATTTATAGAGGAAGTGCATGGGACTAGACTCCATGTTTCATTGCGAAGAAGTGCATCAAATTTTGTAGTCATTACACTACGCCAATTCAGATCCTTGTTTGCTTGAGAAAAATAAGTTGGTTCAACAAATTTTAAAGAGACCACTAGCGCTTCTGGAAGAGGATATTGAGTTGTCATTGGTGGGCAATGTGCATAAATGTCGCTTAAGGGAATCATGCGACAAGGAGCATTATCACCTAAATCACTTGTTGATGGTGACGAGGAAGTAGGCTAACATGGTGATTTTGAAGATGGGCTTATATAATTTGAGGATCTAGAGTTAGAAAGCATATTATCTTCAACTGGACAAACTCTTGAGACTGTAGCAGCAACTTGAGGTGATTCTAATGGTATAGGGGAGTTATTAGAGATCTCCGGAGTAGGACCTAGTATGCCATCACTTTTGACAATATTAGGTGACATCAAGAATGTGCCACCTATATCTGGAGGAGAGATTGAAGAAGCAGTTGAAAAAGAAAATAGAGACTCATCAAAAGTAACATGTCGTGAAATATATATTTGTCCTGTTGGTATATACAAGCATCGATACCCATTGTGCAAATTACTATAACCAAGGAAAACACATTGTACGGAACAAGAGTCAAGTTTGTATTTAGAGTAGGGGTGTAACCATGGATAACTTGCACAACCAAAGATTCGAAGAAAGCTATAGTCAGGAGTACGATTATAAAATTTTTCCAAAGAACACTTATGATTGAGCAATGGAGTAGGAAGTCGATTTATGAGATATACTGTAGTACAAATAGCTTCATCCCAAAATTTGCGTGGAATCGATGCATGATGAAGAAAAGCTAAGGCAGTTTCAACTATATGTCTATGTTTACTCTCAACAAAGCCATTTTGCTCTGGAGTGTGAGGGCAAGAGACTTGATGAACAATTCTACAAGAGACAAGATGACGATGAAGAGCTTGATATTCCCCTCCTCAATCAGAATAAAGAGAGAGTATTTTTTTCAATTAAAATATAGTTCAACTTGATTTTGAAAATGATATAATATATCTAATAAATCAGATTTTCTTTTCATAGGATAAAGCCAAGTATATTTACTAAAATGATCAATGAAAATAACATAATATAGGAAACCTTGGTTAGACAAGATAGGTGCAGGGCTCCAAACATTAGAATGAATTATTTCAAGTGGAAAATTGAAAACACGATTGGATGAAGAGAAAGATAACTTATGACTTTTAGATTTCATGCATGCTTGATATGAATGAGATAGAGAGGAAGTAAAAGAAGTAGGTAAATCATACCTATTTATGATTGACTGAATAATACGAAGGGAAGGATGACCAAGTCAAGCATGTCAAGCTAGTTTATTTGTGCATTCACCAATAAAAACTTTAATTGAAGGATTTTGAATATAGTAAAGGCCATTCTTTATTCCCCCGTGAAACACAGTAGTATTTGTTCCTCTATCTTTTATAAGATAATGATCATGATGAAATTCAAAAAAGAAAAACATAGTAGGTTTTTCTTTGGTGTTCTAGCTTCCTTCCATGAGCTTACTTGAATGAGGTTTAGGTGTGTTTTGCAAATGGTATATGATGCATTTATTATTGAATGGGTAAATTGTTGCTGCACATGTGGATTAGATGAAACTTCTGTGTGGTTGTCGTGAGGGGTGGGCATGGTTTGAATTAGATATTGGGTGTGAATTAAACAATGATGGGTTGGATTACTTGTTTCTTGGATTTGGTCAGCTTGAAAGGGATTAATGTTGAGTTTATCTTTTGATCTTGTGGTAGAGATCTACTACTTTCTTGGAGCTATTTGGGACCAACATAGTTTTCTTGGAGGTTGAACCTAATTGTAATTATGTAGAATAATTATGATTAATTATGAGCTAATCATTTAATTATGATTAATTAGATGAATATGATAATTATGATAATTCTAATTAATTAAGGTAGCTTATTTAGTTAAGTATCATGGATTATGATAGCTAAATAACTATGTCCTTTGATATAGATTATTGACTTGACTATTTCGCTGCAGATAGATTTGGACAGGGGGTTCTCTTCACGCATGAGCACCTACATTAGAGGTGGATACCTTTTGACTTATCTCTGTATATATTGTTAGGTTTATATGCATGGTTTCTTTTATAGATAGTAGTAGGATTTACCTTTATTTGTCTTTTGTTTATCCTTCTTGATACTTACTATTTGACCCATTGACATACTCAAAGTTTATTTCAATACAATCTACATGCTTGATGCTCTAATTCTATAGAGCACACACATGTGCACGTATGCGTAGGGGAATTTATATGTCATATGATACTTGACATTTATTGATACCTAGCATTATTGCTTACCTAGTAGCTTATTGTAGGTCATGAATTATGTTTCAGACCTGTACGTACATGTCATATGGAGGTTTGCTTAATAAGTGTTGCGTGTGTTAAAGTCATGCACCATTTTTGCATTATTGCATACCTGGCGATCTTCATCTCCCTTGTGGCTGGGATGGATCGTTAGTCATATCAAGATCTGCAAACACTGTCACTCATGGGTTAGTGGTACTATCTGGAGGGTATGTTGTTGGATCGAGAAAAATGATAGAGGGGGGGGGTGAATATCGTTAAAACTTTTCGGATAGAATAAAGAATGAATACGCAGCAGAAATAATTAAATGCACACAGGAACACAAGTAGATTTTTACTTGGTTCAGAGTCGAGGTTGGCTCCTACTCCAAGGCCCACGGTCCTTGACCGTTTACTTTGGGCAATACTATAATCACGCAAAATAGAGTTTACAATTTTCAGTACAACAATATTTAGAAAATTGAAATGCTACACTTTTCGTTACCGACGCCCAATGTAGATCGTATTTTGGTGCAGAGGGTCGTCGGCGGCGCTGAGATCTCGAAGACGGAGTTTGGCAGGGCGTAGCACTTGAACGAAAAGCTTTGGAGCATTGGGAAGTTGTGTTGTTGAAGACTTGGGGTCGAGCCCCTTTTATAGTACTCTAACGGGCGCCTGATAGGTTGGGGGCGCCTGACACGTGCCCTTCCATCCGGGAATCCTTATCTGCGGGCTCTGGATAAGCTATGCTGGAGTACTGAAATGCAGCATCTGGTGCTGCGAGCTCCTTCATGGTTCTCTGGTGATCTACCATGTTACTCCCTGAGTGAGTGAAAATAGTCTGAATAGGAGGGATATCTGTAATCTCAGAAAGAATGCCCTGGCTCCTCTTGGCTCTGAAAGTCCTCTCAATCTCAGGGTCGAATTCTTCTAAATCACCACCTGAAGACCTGGTCATAAAACAAAATAAATTGCAGTAAAAGTGGATAAAGAGATAAAACAAATAAAATCAAATCAACAGATATAGCAATAAGCACAAAAATAAATCAAGAATGATATGAAATAAGTGCACAAGCAAAAATCAAACAAATCAACTAGTTGCTTCCCCGGCAACGGCGCCAAAAATTTGACGGACGCGAAATACTAGATTAAGTTGTCACGAAATGTGTGGGTCCATCAGAATTTAGATATGTATAAACATGTGCTGGAAACCCTTTTTGCAATCAAAAATATGAAAACGTAGTAAAGGGGCCACAGGTCGTATTTTTCCTGGAGACTAGTTGTCGTGTTTGATTCGAGCTTGGTTTATGTGTCGTTTGTGTTTTGGGTTTCAAATAGAGATCTGGTTTGGTTTCAGTTCGACATGAAAAAGCAATGAGAAGCAAAGAACTTAACTAAATTAACTAATAGAATGAATGCACTAAGGAACTTAACCAATGGACAACTTAGTCTACAAATGCACTAACCGAATATGAAATCCAAATGCTGATCAAACGAGTAAGAGAAATGATCGTAATTTCTAAAACAACCGAACTCAGTAACTAAGTTACCTTTGATACCAAGTGCAGAAATGAAAATGAACTTGCTAGAATAAAAGAAAACTTATGTGCCAATAAATGAAACTGCTGCTTAAGCTAATAACTAGCAATTCAAATGGCTGGTTGATTCAGAAACTTGACGGAACTGGAGAGAATAAATGCATCAACTGAGCGTATGCAGAAATTCAAAACAACACATGCAAAAGCAAGCTGTAAAGGAAAATGACAATGCTGAAATGCAGAATGAACAAAGCAGAAATGCTGTAACAGTTGGCGTGTAGGATTTGATCCAATGCAACATTGAAAGAAAAATGCTTTATAACTAATGCAGGAATGCAGTAACTAATTAGGCAAATATCTAACAGATGCAAGCTGGAAACTACTTGGCACAAAACTCAGAAGCTACAACTAACAGAAATGTTCAGATTTAATGCTGAATTTGCTGCAATTGTGTTGGCACACAATCTGAATTGGCACGCAACACTTGGATTGCAGGGAATCTAAGCAGAAGTGCAGAATTTAACTTGCATGCGAAGCAAACTAATTGAATGCAAAGTGAGCAAATGAGTGCAGAACAAACCAAGTGGAAACAAAATTTCAGAAGCTCAATTTGAATGCAGAATTGAGACTAAACTAACATAAGATCAAATTGATAAGCAGAATAAAACTGGCATGCAGCTGGAAACGAAATTCAGCAGTGAATTGCAGCTAAACACTGATCTAATTGCACTTGTTCAATACATAACAATTCTAACTCATAAAAACACTGAATTAAAACTCTAATTGAAGCTAAAACTATTCAGAAATGAAAATTGCAGTGGCTGAGACAGAATTTCAGAAACAGAAATGGTGCATAAATTAAATCTACAGCTAAAACAGAAATTAAACTAAAAAAACTACTCCTCGATCCCTTCCCTAGCTCAAAATCTTCTTGGTCATCAAGCAAGAGCCGGCCTCGAACCCCTAAGCACAACAATTCAGTGGAAATCAGCTTCAATCAATCACTCTTCTCAAAATGCACGCAGCTAGAATTTCAATCCAATCTCCTCGGCCTCAGTTGATGGTGGTTGCTATGATGATTCAAGGACCATCTAAGCTCACCTGAGAACCCTACAGCCGGCTCAGATGGTCGGAAATGGCTCACGGAAGAGATGCAAGTGACTGGATTGCTGAGCTGCCGAAACCCTCAAACAGCCCTTTTCCGGTGCAATTTGAATTGAATTCTCCAAGGAAGCTATCTCCAATGACTCAGAATTTGATCCAAGGTAGAGATTGAGTGGTCACGCCTTCAAAACTAAGAGAACTGCAAAGAAAATGAAGAAGTCGATGAAGAGGCTACTGTTGCGGCGAAGACGCGACGAGGGTGAGCTGCGCAGAAATTTTGTTTAAGTAATTGGCATTGGACGGTCCAGATTGAATTGGATGAATCCGACGGCTGATCTTGCTCTGATTTGAGCCAAACTTTGAGGATGTTGATCAGGGGTCAGGATCTACCTCGTGGTAGCTCGGATCCTCCAGATGTGCAACGGATGGTCCAGATCAACTTAGTCTTTGAATGGACGATCTAGAGCCCTCCGAGCTTGATCCAACGGTTGATTTAGCTCTGATTGGGATGAGACTTTCAAATCATGATCAGAATGCTTGATCAACCCTAACCCTAGCTCGGATTGCTACAGAAGGTCCCGGATGGCTCAGATCTCGTCGCTTTTGAATCGGACGGCCCGGATTAATCGTATGCTTGATAATTCGATCCGGTTCCACTTCCGACTCAAGTTTGACCCAGTATGCCCTAGCTCGATTAACCTTTCATGCCTACAAAAATAGATCCAAAATTTAGTGGCCAATTAATCCAAATATGTGTAAATTTGCAATTAAGTCCAAAATAAGAGTAAGTTCTAAAACCTAGGGCAATTTCACAATTAAGCAATAAAAACATAGGTCAAACATGTATTTAAGCAACTCAATTAATCAATAAAATAGTACTTATCAACTCCCCCACACTTGAGCTTGAGCGTCTCGCGAAAACACTAAGTATGTATCCCTTAGGCTTTCTTAAGCATAATTAGAAGCAAATGAAAAGAAATTACCTAAGGTTGTCAATTCTCAAAAATCTAAGCTCTATGGATTAGTATCTTGTCCTTAAATCAACAACTTAGCCTTTTCATCCATCATGAGTCATTGAGATGAATTTAAATCATTAGCCTTTCAAGGAAAATTTTGATGGCTCTCTCCTTAAGTTCTAAATTGATGATGGAAGTGGAGCTCACTCAAACACACATGCTTCTTGCACTACCATAGGCTTGCTTATTATCTACTCTCCACCATTATTCATGATTAGGATCAACATCTACACAAACATATAAAAACATAGAAAAAGGTAAAGTGTGGAATAAAAACCAAGGAAATAGAAAATTGATGGAGTGGAAGACTTGATTGCTCAAAAAATGTTTCCAATGTTCTTTGCCCCATCGGTCAGTCCTCTAGTGATATCAAAAGTGTGATGGAGTAAAACTATGGCATTGCCCTTTAAGAATTTGATAAAAAATCCTCACTAGTCCTTTTGTGCCAATTTTTCCATTTGCGTGCCAATTTCTTCCTTTTCTTTTCTCTTTCTCTTGGTCAGCTACTGAATTCATTTTCTGCTTTCTTTTCCTCTAGTGGAGTCAAAAAGGTAACCTTGCAATACTCTGGTTGCCTTACATTAGTTAGCATCCATTAGTGTAGTGTAGAGTTTGAATGGTTTTACTTGAAAATTCTGCCCACAAAGTTTAATTTCAGCCAACTTCTTCCATTTTCTGCTCTTCTTCGAAACTTCTAGCAGCCGGAGTCAACCTTCTTTTGGAACACTTCGGACCAGTTAGCATCAGAATTTGTATCAGAAAAATCAAAAGTTATATCAGCAACTTGAGACATTTCTGCTTTGGTTTCAAATTGATGATCTGCACAGGTTTGTTTCAGATTTCTGCATTTTCTGCTTAAGATTCTAACTCCAATGCTTCAATTTTAGACTCTAGAATAGTTAGGTTCTTCATCCTCACAATTCTTTGCTCCTTCACAGCCCTTACATGACATAAAAGTGGAGAATTGAATGCTCCACTTGAAAATTTCTGATTTGTCTGCCCTATACTGCTTCCTTTTCTTTTTTCCTGGTCTGAAAATACAGCAGCCATATTTCTTCCCTGTCTTGATCGGCATTAATGTATTCAACACTTTTTGATACATTCATACACTTAATTCCCTGATTCCAAGCCTTGGAAACCCAATTTTCAATTCCAAGTTGACACAAACTGCTTTTCTCTTCACTTGTCTCGGATTTCTTTTTTTTTTCTCTTTTGCAATGGCATAGATTTGCTTAGTTTCAGATTTTCAGCTTATATTCCACTTCAATTCAGCTTGTCTTCAGATTGTATAGCTACATTTCATATTGTCTCTGCTTCAACCATTCCATTCCAGCACAAATTTTGCTTGTATCATTCATCAGCTCCAAGATTCAGCACTCGACAGCTTCTATGATCACCCCTGCATTACTGAACTTGCTGCAATTTTTTCTGCTTCTGCTCAAATTCAATTCAGCATTCAATGAATCCGTTTCCAAGTTGATACATCTTCATATTCCAGCACTCGGCACAGCTTTTCTCTTTTCATTTTTTTGCAGCTGCAACAATGTGCTCAGCTTCCATTCAGATTTGTTAATCTTCAAATTTCAAATCTGCTTCCTCCAAATCAGCTTCACAAACATTCCTTCAATAAATTCAGAACTCGCAGCTTCTCTCAAAGAGTTTCTGAAATTACAGCCAATTTATAGCTGCAATTCTGCTATTGCATTCCATTTTAAAACTTTGGCACAGAATTTGGCTTCAATTTAATGGTTGCGTGCCACTTAGATCTTGGCACCAATTTCTCACTCATGTGCCACTTCCCTTTTGGCACAAACTTTTCTCTCTTATTTTTTTTTAGATCTACCCAGCTGCAGTTTAGAATCACACTTCTTGCATCAAATAGTAGTGGATAATGCTCTACTTCCCTGGGAGTTTACTGATCCACATCCATTTGCCTTGATAGCAAATTAATCCCACTTTTGATACTCCTCTCAATCTCCATCGACTGATCTGCCTAGCTGCACCCTTGACTGATTTTTATCAGTAACTTAAAATCTTTTCAGCAGCTCCAAGTCAACCCTCAGCAAATGACAAGCTCAGATTTTTCAATACTGCTAAAATGCAGTTCAGATTGGCAATTCAGATTCAAGTTTAGCTCAGCTTCTTCTCAACTTTAATTCCAATTTCATCAGCCTTCAATTCAGATGGTCTTCAGCTGGAAATCAGATTCAGTTCAGATGCTAGCATTTGGCAGCAACCTTGCATTAGTTTCAATTTAAAACAGTTCAGCTTGTATCATATTCAGCTCACTTCCATCACTAATCTGCACACTGTTTTTGGCACAAACATTTCTGCATTGATTCTAATAATTCCAGCTTCAACTCAGTCTCTACAAGATGTTGCTGATCTTGTCTTCCCAAAATTCCAACTTCTCAATTCTTCATCCAAGCCAATTTCGATCCAAGTTAGCAGATTTTTTTTTCTTTTGGCACAAACTGCTTTTCTCTCTCTTTTTTTTTTTTTCTGTTTTTGGCATCTGTTTTCATTTCCACTTTGAGTGCCGAATTCAACTTGAGGTTCAACTCCCTTGTATTTTCAAATGATGATCAAGAATCTTCAATTGTTTTCAATCCTTGCCCACTTCTTCCAACTCATTCTTGGCACATGGACTTCCTTGGATCTTCTTTTGTTTTTTTTCTAAATTTTTCAGCTTCCTTTTTCAACTTCTTACCATTTCATGCCACTTGCATCATTCTTGACACCAAACTCACTCAAAATGTAATTTTTTTTCCATCCTTCCATTACAAATTTTTTTTTTTTGGATCAAAATGCCTTCTTGATACAAAACTTTTCCCAAAACACTAATCACTCCCCCACACTTAAATCTTTGTCCGTCTCGGGCAAGTAGCACTAAGAAAACATCCCAAGCAACAAATTCATAGAAAAATTGGGGTTAAGATTAGGAATAAGGAAAGACAAATAGAATAGACATGATTTTTGCCAAAATTTATGTGGAAAGGTAAACAAAGTGATTAGTCTCTATAGATGTGATCCAATCATCGAAATATGGTTTTGAAAGAGCCTAATCAAGTTCTAGAGTACAATAACATATATGTGTCACAAATATAAGGCTAATTCTCACTAGGCAAAAATAATCCATCTCAAATCCTCAATTAAGAATCTAAAGCAAAATAGTACTCAAGCATCCAAGATTTCATCCATGAACTCAAACCCTAAATTTTGACAACCAAATTTAATTTATTTTCAAAAGACTCTAAAATGACAATAAATTACCCTAGAGGGATACATTTATTCTTAATCATGCAAGAAAAAGTGCTAAAACAAAAGACATGGTATTTATAATGATTTTATTCATGTCATGTTTCCTAAGAATTTATTATCCACTACTTACTTTAAAAAGAGAAACATTTATTCCTAGAAACATGAAAATGATATTTACAATAAATGGTAGAGAAAGTGAACTCTCCTTAAGTTGGGTAGATAGCTTCGTTCATGTCCAACCCATCCACCTCTAACTCCTTTACCTCTTCAAAGTACCTTTTGAGCCGGTGGCCATTAACTTTCCAAATTAAACCGTTAGATGCATCTTGAATTTCCACAACACCATAGGGAAAAATATTGGTTACAATAAATGGGTCATCCCACCTTGACCTTAATTTACCTTTTATCAATTTGAGCCTTGATTTGTACAATAACACCTTGTCACCAACTTTGAAATCTTTCTTCACAATGTGCTTGTCATGGAATTTCTTTGTCTTCTCCTTGTAGATCCTTGAATTTTCAAATGCTTCTAGCCGAATTTCTTCAAGTTCTTGGAGTTGCAATTTTCTCTCTTCCCCCTCCTTGGCAGCATCAAAATTACAAGCTTTCACCGCCCAATATGCCTTGTGCTCTATTTCCACGGGGAGGTGACAAGCCTTACCATAAACCAAGCGGTAGGGTGACATGCCAATCGGTGTCTTGTATGCTATTCTGTAGGCCCAGAGTGCGTCATCTAGCCTCTTGCTCCAGTCTTTTCTAGTGGGCCCAACTGTCTTTTCTAAGATGGATTTGATCTCTCTGTTTGAAATCTCAGCCTGTCCATTTGTTTGGGGATGATAGGATGTAGAAACTTTATGTGCCACCCCATATCTGCTAAGCATCGCCTTCATGTGTTTGTTGCAAAAATGAGATCCTTGGTCACTGATTATTGCTCTTGGAATTTCAAACCTGCAGAAAATGTATGACCTAACAAAACTACAAACAACAGAAGAATCATCAGTCCTGGAGGGAATGCCCTCCACCCATTTCGAACCATAATCCACAGCAAGTAAAATATACAGATAACCATAGGATGCAGGAAAAGGTCCCATAAAATCTATCCCCCAAATATCAAAAATCTCACAGTAAAGCATAGTGTTTTGGGGCATCTCATCTCTAGCTCCTATGTTCCCAGTTCGCTGACATCTATCACAATTTTTATAAAAAACATGTGAATCATGAAAAAGGGTGGGCCAGTATAATCCACACTCTAGTACTTTCCTGGCCGTCCTCTGGGTCCAAAATGCCCCCCACAAGCTGATGAATGACAAAAAGTAAGAACAGACGAAAATTCATGATCTAGTACGCATCTCCTAATTATTTGGTCATTACAAAATTTCCACAAATAAGGATCATCCCACACATAAAACTTTGCATCACTTTTTAATTTATCTTTTTGAGCCTTAGAAAATTGAGTGGGAAAAATATGTGCAACAAGAAAGTTAACTAGGTCTGCATACCACGGTGTCTCACCATGCACTGAAATCAAGTGCTCATCTCTGAAATCATCATCAATGGTGGTAGGAGATCCATCTCCTCCAGAAATCCCTCAGCCTCTAACTCTGTCTGCGCCAGCTCCTCTAGAATGTCCATGCTCATGATGGAGTGATCCTCTCTCGGATGCTTCATAGCATCAAAAAGGCTAAACTGAACAACCGTGTCTCCAATCTCCATAGAAAGTGTACCGGCATATACATCAATCTTGGTTCTAGCAGTCTTCAGAATCGGTCTGCCTAAAATAAGTGGAGAACGGTGTGCAAGATAATCTCCCTCCATATCCAAAATATAGAAATCTGCAGGGAATATTAGCTCCTTTACCTTCACCAAAACATCTTCAATCATACCCGTTGGGTGGGTCTGACTCCTGTCTGCTAGCTGTATCACCACACCAGTGGGATGTAAAGGGCCTATGCCGAGCATCTAAAATACTGACCTGGGCATCACATTTATGGAAGCTCCTAAATCTAACATAGCATCATGGAATATGGTGCTCCCTATCTCACAAGAAACAGTGAATACCCCTGGGTCTTCACACTTCTGAGGAATGGTGTGGATAAGTGCTGAGATATTCTTCCCAAAGCTGACCAACTCATTTTCCTTAAGTTTCTTTTTGTGAACACAAAGATCTTTCAAAAACTTAGCATACTTTGGAATTTGCTTGATCATGGTCAACAAAGGTACATTGATCTTTACCTTACTGAAAAGTTCCACTAGTTCATTGAATTCCTTAGCCTTCTCCTCCTCGACTTGCTTTTTGGCTAGTGTTTTCCGCTATGGAAAGGGTAAGGGAACCCTAAAATCATCTCCTTTGGCTGGAAGTGGAGAGGCTGAAATTTTGGTTGCTGTCCCCTGCGAAGTGGCTGCTGTTCCTTGCGTCTCGCCACTGATTTCTTCTCCGTTTTCCACCAAATTTGGAGGGTTACTCGAGGAAGGAGTTGGGAACGGGCTAGGGGTGGAATCAGCTGAATTTGAAGTCATTTCATTGCTGTTTTGAGCTAGATTTGAAGTTGCTGTCCGATTTTCTGAAAAATCTGCTCTTGGACTCTTTGGAGATGAAGTGACCTTCCCACTCCTCAATGTAATAGCACTCACATTTCCTTTAGGATTAGGAACAGTTTGGGAAGGGAGTTGACTTGATCCTTGAGCTTGATTTTGGTTAATCCCACTAGCCAATTGCCCCATTTATCTCTCAAGGTTTTGATTTTGTTGTTGCAATTGCTGTAAAATCTCCATCATTTGTTGTTGCTATGCATTTCCTCCACTTGAGCTCCCATAGCCTCCTTGGTTAGCATAGCTCCTTGACTGACCCTGAAATGATGAAGTAGTCGGCTGAATTGGTTGAGCTTGCTGAGATCCTTGAAAACATGGTTGTTGAGGCTGATAGGAGGACTGAGTGGGCTGTTGATAGGGCTGATTAAAGGGCTGCCATGCTTGGAAACCTTGCTGGGAATTGTAACCTTGAAAGTTCTGATTTTGAAGTGGAAAATTCGATGATGAGGTCTGAAAATTCTGATTTTGAAACCCTTGATTGTAAGGATGAAAATTTTGATTATAGGGCTGGGAAGGCTGAAAATTTTGTTGGTTTTGAGTTTGGAAAGCTGGAAATGATTGAAAACCTTGCTGCCCTTGATGATATTGCTGGAATTGAGGTTCGAATTGCTGACATTGTTGCTAAAATTACTGCTGAGTTTGTTGGAAATTAGGCTGAAATGGAGGCTGAAAATTTTGGTTCGACAGCTGAAAAACTTGTTGATTATTCTGAGTTTGTTGGGGCTGCTGGAAATTCGGTAGAGGCTGCTGTGTGGGCTGCGGTTGAGGGTTTTGTTGGCAAAGCGTTCCCGTACCTCAAATTTGGATGATTCCTCCAACCGGGGTTATAAGTAGAGGAGTAAGGATTGTTTCTTGCTTGAAATTGTCCTCTTACCAATGCTGCTACTGTCTCGTCCTGTTGGAGGGTGGGGCATGAATCTGAGCTGTGCTCTTGACTAGAGCAAATGTCACACACACTCATCACTTGATTAGATTGTGGAGTTGCTAAAAGATTTGAGCCTTGATTTGCATTATTAACCTTCAATTCTTTAATAAGTGATGTGATCTCTGCTAATGAATTCCTTATCTCTTTCTGATCAGCAGGAACTATCTGAACTTCACCCACTCCTCTGGTAGTCAAGGCTCTACTTCCAAATTGTTGGGAATTCTCAGCCATATTAGAAATGAGCTCTCTAGCTTGCATTGGCGTTTTGTTCACTAGGGCCCCTCCAGCTGCAGCATCTATCATAACTCTGTCCATCTGCAGCAATCCCTCATAAAAGTACTGAATCAAAAGTTGCTCACTGATCTGATGCTGGGGGCAACTTGAACACAACTTGTTGAATCTCTCCCAGTAATCATAGAGTGTCTCCCCCACTACTTGCTGAATACCGCAGATGCTTTTTCTGATTATAGCTGTTCTGGAGGCTGGGAAATATTTTTCCAAAAATGCTTTCTACATGGAGATCCAACTAGACACATGTCCTGTAGGTAGATAATAAAATCAGTCTTTTGCTGCTCCTGTCAGTGTAAAGGGGAAAGCTCTCAGCTTGATATCTTCTTCAGAAATGCCCTGAGGCTTCATATTAGAGCATACAACATGGAATTCGTGCAGGTGTCTGTTTGGATCCTCTCCAGATAATCCCTGAAACTTGGGCAACAAATTAATGAGTCCAGATCTGAGCTCAAAATCTCCCGCCAGCTCTGGATAAGCTATGCTGGAGTACTGAAATGCAGCATCTGGTGCTGCGAGCTCCTTCATGGTTCTCTGGTGATCTACCATATTACTCCCTGAGTGAGTGAAAATAGTCTGAATAGGAGGGATATCTGTAATCTCAGAAAGAATGCCCTGGCTCCTCCTGGCTCTGAAAGTCCTCTCAATCTCAGGGTCGAATTCTTCTAAATCACCACCTGAAGACCTGGTCATAAAACAAAACAAATCGCAGTAAAAGTGGATAAAGAGATAAAACAAATAAAATCAAATCAACAGATATAGCAATAAGCACAAAAATAAATCAAGAATGATATGAAATAAGTGCACAAGCAAAAATCAAACAAATCAACTAGTTGCTTCCCCGGCAACGGCGCCAAAAATTTGACGGACCTGAAATACTAGATTAAGTTGTCACGAAATGTGTGTGTCCATCAGAATTTAGATATGTATAAACATGTGCTGGAAACCCTTTTTGCAATCAAAAATATGAAAACGTAGTGAAGGGGCCACAGGTCGTATTTTTCCTGGGGACTAGTTGTCGTGTTTGATTCGAGCTTGGTTTATGTGTCGTTTGTGTTTTGGGTTTCAAATAGAGATCTGGTTTGGTTTCAATTCGACATGAAAAAGCAATGAGAAGCAAAGAACTTAACTAAATTAACTAATAGAATGAATGCACTAAGGAACTTAACCAATGGACAACTTAGTCTACAAATGCACTAACCGAATATGAAATCCAAATGTTGATCAAACGAGTAAGAGAAATGATTGTAATTTCTAAAACAACCGAACTCAGTAACTAAGTTACCTTTGATACCAAGTGCAGAAATGAAAATGAACTTGCTAGAATAAAAGAAAACTTATGTGCCAATAAATGAAACTGCTGCTTAAGCTAATAACTAGCAATTCAAATGGCTGGTTGATTCAGAAACTTGACGGAACTGGAGAGAATAAATGCATCAACTGAGCGTATGAAGAAATTCAAAACAACACATGCAAAAGCAAGCTATAAAGGAAAATGACAATGCTGAAATGTAGAATGAACAAAGCAGAAATGCTGTAACAGTTGGCGTGTAGGATTTGATCCAATGCAAAATTGAAAGAAAAATGCTTTATAACTAATGCAGGAATGCAGTAACTAATTAGGCAAATATCTAACAGATGCAAGCTAGAAACTACTTGGCACAAAACTCAGAAGCTACAACTAACAGAAATGTTCAGATTTAATGCTGAATTTGCTGCAATTGTGTTGGCACACAATCTGAATTGGCACGCAACACTTGGATTGCAGGGAATCTAAGCAGAAGTGCAGAATTTAACTTGAATGCGAAGCAAACTAATTGAATGCAAAGTGAGCAAATGAGTGCAGAACAAACCAAGTGGAAACAAAATTTCAGAAGCTCAATTTGAATGCAGAATTGAGACTAAACTAACATAAGATCAAATTGATAAGCAGAATAAAACTGGCACGCAGCTGGAAACGAAATTCAGCAGTGAATTGCAGCTAAACACTGATCTAATTGCACTTGTTCAATACATAACAATTCTAACTCATAAAAACACTGAATTAAAACTCTAATTGAAGCTAAAACTATTCAGAAACGAAAATTGCAGTGGCTGAGACAGAATTTCAGAAACAGAAATGGTGCATAAATTAAATCTACAGCTAAAACAGAAATTAAACTAAAAAAAAACTACTCCTCGATCCCTTCCCTAGCTCAAAATCTTCTTGGTCATCAAGCAAGAGCCGGCCTCGAACCCCTAAGCACAGCAATTCAGTGGAAATCAGCTTCAATCGATCACTCTGCTCAAAATGCACGCAGCTAGAGTTTCAATCCAATCTCCTCGGCCTCAGTTGATGGTGGTTGCTATGATGATTCAAGGACCATCTAAGCTCACCTGAGAACCCTACAGCCGGCTCAGATGGTCGGAAATGGCTCACGGAAGAGATGCAAGTGACTGGATTGCTGAGCTGCCGAAACCCTCAAACAGCCCTTTTTCGGTGCAATTTGAACTGAATTCTCCAAGGAAGCTATCTCCAATGACTCAGAATTTGATCCAAGGTAGAGATTGAGTGGTCACGCCTTCAAAACTAAGAGAACTGCAAAGAAAATGAAGAAGTCGATGAAGAGGCTACTGTTGCGGCGAAGACGCGACGAGGGTGAGCTGCGCAGAAATTTTGTTTAAGTAATTGGCATTGGACGGTCCAGATTGAATTGGATGAATCCGACGGCTGATCTTGCTCTGATTTGAGCCAAACTTTGAGGATGTTGATCAGGGGTCAGGATCTGCCTCGTGGTAGCTCGGATCCTCCAGATGTGCAACGGATGGTCCAGATCAACTTAGTCTTTGAATGGACAATCTAGAGCCCTCCGAGCTTGATCCAACGGTTGATTTAGCTCTGATTGGGATGAGACTTTCAAATCATGATCAGAATGCTTGATCAACCCTAACCCTAGCTCGGATTGCTACAGAAGGTCCCGGATGGCTCAGATCTCGCCGCTTTTGAATCGGACGGCTCGGATTAATCGTATGCTTGATAATTCGATCCGGTTCCACTTCTGACTCAAGTTTGACCCAGTATGCCCTAGCTCCATGAACCTTTCATGCCTACAAAAATAGATCCAAAATTTAGTGATATGAGAGAAGTGTCCTAAGGCAATCGCCTTATGATTGTAATCATTTATTTTAATAAATGAATATTTACTATTTGAGTATACATGTTTATGTATTTGATTGAGATCTTAAACTCATTTACTGAATGTCCATAATACAATTCACAGCATGAGAGAATTTGTGATGAATTTACAATTAGTGATTATCTCTACATGTGCAATTGTGAAGTATTGAAATTGTCCCTAGTCGATGAATTGATAAATATGGACACTATCAATTCTGTTGAGACTAGCATGGGTTATTCTCTAATCAGCTAATTCTCACTGGCTGGTGACATTGGGATGTCCGGAGATAAATATGAATGCTAGTTAAGGGAACTAGTTCATTGGAGTGACTGGCTGTAAAACTTAATATGGCAGTCTACATATACTGACATGTCAGTGAGGTTCTTACTGCAGCTTAAGTGCGATGTTCCTTTGACTTGCGGTGTTCAAGTCAACTTGGTCATGGAGACTTATACTTTGACATCTTAAGCAAGTATCTCCAAGGAGGTGTGGACCCAGGATGATTGGGTATAAGCCGAAGTGCCCGAAGATGTTTGAACAGCCTACAAAGGATTCACCACTCCTTGCGAGGAGATGTATACCCAATGTAGGACCGGTGCCGTCGATAGAGGGGGGGGGGTGAATATCGATCATGAAAAATCTTTCGGAATTCTTTGTAAGACATTCAATCGTCGTTCTAGACTTAGAGTGTTAGCGCAGCGGAAAATAAATAGATCGATGAAAAACAAAGCAAAGTACACGCGGGATTTTTACTTGGTTCCCGACCCCCCAGGGTCAGTACATCCAAGGTCTATGCACGGGAATGCCCGTCCACTATTGGTCTCCTTTCCGGACATTCCAGAGGCGGAGAAACTGGACTTACAGTGCAAGATTACAAGCAATAATATAGAAAAATTAAGTGCGTAATTAAATGAATGCAAACCAACAAGACAAAGTATGAAGCTCGACCGATCTGGACCTCCGAAGTGCCGCGCACTTCCTCCTGGAGCCTCCTGGTCGTAGAGCCTCATTTCTAGCGTGTTATCATCGGTCAGAATACTTGGAATGGTACTTGATAGTTGTTGTTGAAGCAAAGGGGTCGAAGCCCCTTATATAGGCCTCCTGGGGGCGCCGTGAACGCTGGGGGCGCCCCGGAAGATTCGGTCAAACTTTATCCCTGCGCCTACCTCACCGCAGCTGATAACAGCTTTTACCAGGGCACCCCCGGACCTTCCGGGCACCCTCATGGAGGTTTATCTGTGTTTCTGACATGAAACAGCATAAACAGGTTCGAACCCGGGCGCCCCGCTTGACACCTGTTCTACCTACTTCACCAAACTTCCTATTTTAGCTTTGTCTGGGGGTGCCCCCACTGTTTGGGGCACCCTGGTTGCATGGGGGCGCCCTGCTTAGGGCTTCCAGCAGCTTACAACATCTTTCACTCTTGGTACCTGCAAGATACATAACCACATAGCACATATACATGTAATTTTAGTCTTAAGGACTTGGTTCGGACTTCGGATCTCCACGAAACCCTAGGTCAAACCGACACAAGTTCCCATCCCTGAGAACTTGCCCTTCACCTACTCCTTTTAGGAGACGGTTGCCACCCAACCCTTCGGGTGGACTTTTACTTAGCTTCCGATACCTCCGGACCTCGAGACACCCAAACCCTGACCCGTCTCTACTCCTGTCCTTAGTTATCGCTCAGCTAAGTTGCTCAGTCCCTTGGACCAAGACTTCATTCCCTAGCAGTCCTCCGCCAGGTGCCTAGCTGTCCTTCGCCAGGTCTTTGTTACCAAGCGGTCCTTCGCCTGGTGCCTAGCAATCCTTCGTTAGGTCTTCTATGCCTAGCAGCCCTTCGCTAGGTGCCTAGCAGCCCTTCGCTAGGGCTTCTTTGCCTAGCAGCCCTTCGCTAGGTGCCTAGCAGCCCTTCGCTAGGTCTTAGGGTTACGATACCTAGCAGCCCTTCGCTAGGTGCCTAGCAGCCCTTCGCTAGGTCTTAGGGTTACAATACCTAGCAGCCCTTCGCTAGGTGCCCAGCAGCCCTTCGCCAGGACTTAGTGTTTCGATACCTAGGTTAACTAGGACTTTTCTTCAACTTAGGTTACTTCTCTTTTGCTCCCCTTTGTCTGTTCAATGTATCACTGACTTAAGTATATTGTCAAACATTAAAACACTTAAAGGAGAACATCATTGATGCAACTTGTACCAACAATCTCCCCCTTTTTGATGTTTGACAATAACTTATGTTAGATTGGTTTAAAGGGGCTAACTCACTATCCTTGGGATAAAAAAAATGCAAAAATGATATAAATTTTTGGGGTTAGAATTTTTCTAAGAAGCCCTTCGCTAGGTCTTAGGGTTACGATACCTAGCAGCCCTTCGCTAGGTGCCTAGCAGCCCTTCGCTAGGTTTTAGGGTTACGATACCTAGCAGCCCTTCGCCAGGACTTAGTGTTTCGATACCTAGGTTAACTAGGACTTTTCTTCAACTTAGGTTACTTCTCTTTTGCTCCCCTTTGTCTGTTCAATGTATCACTGACTTAAGTGTATTGTCAAACATTAAAATACTTAAAGGAGAACATCATTGATGCAACTTGCACCAACAATCTCTCCCTTTTTGATGTTTGTCAATAACTTAAGTTAGATTGGTTTAAAGGGGCTAACTCACTATCCTTGGGATAAAAAATGCAAAAATGATATAAATTTTTGGGGTTAGAATTTTTCTAACTTCTAACTTAAGTATACCTCTCCCCCTTTGTCATACATCAAAAAAAAAGAGATTGTAGGTGCAAGTTGCATTAATGATGTTCTCCTTTAAGTGTTTTAATGTTTGACAATACACTTAAGTCAGTGATACATTGAACAGACAAAGGGGAGCAAAAGAGAAGTAACCTAAGTTGAAGAAAAGTCCTAGTTAACCTAGGTATCGAAACACTAAGTCCTGGCAAAAATGATATAAATTTTTGGGGTTAGAATTTTTCTAACTTCTAACTTAAGCATACCTCTCCCCCCTTGTCATACATCAAAAAAAAGAGAATACTTGCACCAACAATGAAGATCTTTGGTTTTATTTGAAAATACTTAGTGCAAAATTTTGAAAGGATTGTATTTTGAATGATATATTGCACTTTTTTGAGAGTTGCATATTTTGAAAAAGATGCTATATGCTTTGAAAAGTACTAGTACTTTGAAAAATTATGTAATTTTTGAAAATATAAGTACCTTTGAAAAATGTATTGAATTTTTGAATAATTAAGTACTTTTGGAAAATGCGTAACTTTTAAAAGAATGCTATTTTGGAAAATATAAATATTATGCATATTTTGCAAGTACTAACCTTTTTGAAAAAGATGAGACTTTTAGAAAAATATAAGTAATTTTTAAAACATCATATTTTACTTGACTAGGATTCTTTTCCAGTCTGGCACAATCCTGGGAATCCTTGTTGACTACAAGGACATTTCCTAAGTGTCTTGGAAATTCTCCAACCCAAGTAAATATAAAAATAATCACATAACTTCTGAAAAATAGAATAATACATTTTGAAGTATATTTTGAAAAAAATGTATAAATTTTTGAAGTCATAATACTTGATTTGGTTTATCTTCCAGTCTGACACAATCATAGGAAACCTTGTTAACCACAAGGACATTTTCCTAAGTGTCCTGGAAGATTTTCCAAACTCAAGATAAACATTTTATTTTTGTTAAATTGATCAAAAGCAAATGAATTTTTGAACATACTGGTATTTTTTTTTAAATGATAGTATTTAGAAAAAAATACTTATCTTTTAAGCTAGATTTTGAAGATATTGTTCAAGAAAACATGTTATTAAATAGTTCTTTTGATGTGACCTCCCCCTAAACTTGACTCAGTCCTAGGAAGCTTGTTGACCACAAGTACTCTTCCTCTGAGTCTTAAGGTTTGACTCAGATCAAAAGAATAATAATTTTCAAAATAATTTAAAACTTGTCAGACTCCCCCTAAATTTGACACGTCCTAGGAGTCCTTGAAGATCATAAAGTGGACCTTTCCTCTGTGTCTTTAGGGTTTATCAAAGTCAAAGAAACAATAATTTTCAAGTAGATAAATTTTGAAGTCACAATTTGGAAAGAAGATAATTTTGAAAACATATGTGATGCAAATTAAGGTGCAGTTTTCAAAAAAAAAATTTAATAAAAAAAACAAAACACTCCCCCTGCATCTAACACCGTTTGACTCTAACTAAGTGTCTTAAGGAACTTTAGTGTTGTCCTAAGAGGCTTGTGTCTAATTGAGTGAGTCAAACAATTTTCAAAGGATATAATTTTTGAAAACATATAATATATATATATTCAATCAGACAAGCATGAATTCCATAAAAACATTATTATGTTGAAGCACTATTTTGAAAATATATTTTTAGGAAAATATTCTAACAATTTTGAAAAATATTTTTGAAAAATATTTTTCAATTCATTAGTCCTTAACATCTCACCCATTTTAGATGTATCAATACAGCAAGCATGGTTGCCTTATAAGTGTATTGTGAGATGCTTGAATCATTTTTCTTAATTTATTATTAACTCTAAGATTTAATTGAAGCTTGTGTTAGATTTGAATTTGACAAGAAGTAACTTGAATTTGAGTTTCAAAAATCGGCTTCCAGGTCTTGGCGAGGCACTAGGCCTTCTTTGGCCGTAGCCTTATTGGATCATCAACCCTTTCCTTGACAAAGCCTTTTAATGAAATCTCATTTTCAAAATTACTTGTTGAAAAATTCTGGTCTAACTAGTTTGGGTCTTGGATCGGTAGCTTCGGCTAGTTTCACCAGTCTAAAGAGACCAAGTATACTTGATCTTATTAGAGTTGGCTTCCTTAACGTACTATCATCTCACCGCCACCCAATACCAGGTTGATCAAGTTTCAATTATTCTTTTTCCTATAGCCGTTCTAATATATGTATAAAATTTAAATATGAATGAGATGTCATATATTTAAAAGAAGTAGCAAATGCATGACATGACAATTATGCATGAGTCAAGCAAGTCCAAACATTTTATTTAAGTTTCTAATGATGTATCAAATTCCCGATTTGATACATGTCGTGTGAACCCGCGAATATGTCAACCCACTTTGACATATTTAATGTTATTAATTTTATTTGTTATAGTTTTGGGTAAAATTTTATTTTAGTTCAAGTTTAACTTGTTTAACGATTAGTTAGAGATTATATTGATTACGGATTAATTAATTAAGAATTAATTGATGTTGAATTAATTGAATTTGAATTAATTAAGATTAAATTATTAATTAATTGAATTAATTTCAATTAGGTACGATTTAATTAATTAAGATTTAATTTGAAATTGAATTTAGATTTAATTTAAATTTTATTTAATTTGAACTTAATTTAATTTGAATTTAATTTAATTTGAATTAAATTTAATTAGTATTTAATTAGGATTTAATTTGAATTAATTTGAATTTAATTAGGATTTAATTTGAATTAATTTGAATTTAATTAGGATTTAATTTGAATTTAAATAATTAAGATTAAATTCGAATTTGAATAATTAAGATTTAATTCGTATAATTAAGGTTGAAATGATTAATTAATAGTTGTGGATTTAAATTCATCATTTTCATTATTTCGAAGATTTCTTCTTCATCTTTATCTATTTTTTCAAGTTTTTCTAGTAATTTTGATTAATTTGAATTTTTGTAATTTTTATTGACTATGGCCTTTATCTTAGAAAATTCTATCTCCTCTTCAACATTAGATCTTTCAATGTCCTCAACATAGGTGGAGTAATTTGGGCCACTAATTAAGGTTTTGTAATAATCTTCAATATTTTCCATGATTAAGTTATTATCTAGGAGAATTTCATCTTCGAATTTATCTTCAGACATATCTTCAATATTTTCAAGAAATTCAAAATTAATTTCTGGATTATCCTTAAAGTTTTCAGAATTAATTTCTGGATTATCCTTAAGGTTTTCAAATTTGAATTCGGAATTATCCTTTGGATTTTCGAGTTTGAATTCCGAATTATCCTTAGTTTTAATTTTATCTGAATTAAAATTATCAGAGTTAATTTTATCTGAATTAACTTTATCAGAATTAAAATTATGATAATTTATTTTAGAAATTTTTGAATTGATATTCTGAATTAAACAATTAATTTCTGATATTTTAGTCATATTCACATTTTATAATTTATCATGCAAAATATTAATATTACTATGCAGTAAATCTAATTTATCAAAAAATTAACTACTTTATCACAAGGCAGTGCAGGAAATTTAAAGATTTTTGGAACATAAATCTTGCGTACCTTCGCCGGGCATTTGTTCTTGTAGTGTCCGAATTTTCCGCACTTGAAGCATTGTACGTGATCTTTGTTTTTCCGGACTCCTGGCGCTGGTATCTCCTTTGCCGCCGGTGGTGTAGATCGAATCTTACGAGTAGGGCACTGATTTTTATAGTGCCCTCTCTCCCTGCATGTGAAACAAATAATATGCAATTTAAAATTAGACATTAAAAAAAATATACCTGATTCACCCCTGGGCTCCCCCTCGACTCCTGGCGTCGTTGCTCCGTTGGCGATTAGTCCGGTGAAGAGCGGCTCGGCTCTAATACCAATTGTAGGACCGGTGCCGTCGATAGAGGGGGGTGAATATCGATCGTGAAAAATCTTTCGGAATTCTTCGTAAGACTTTCAATCGTCGTTCTAGACTTAGAGTGTTAGCGCAGCGGAAAATAAATAGATCGAAGAAAAACAAAGCAAAATACACGCGGGATTTTTACTTGGTTCCCGACCCCCCAGGGTCAGTACATCCAAGGCCTATGCACGGGAACGCCCGTCCACTATTGGTCTCCTTTTCAGACTTTCCGGAGGCGGAGAAACCCGACTTACAGTGCAAGATTACAAGCAATAATATAGAAAAATTAAGTGCGTAATTAAATGAATGCAAACCAACAAGACAAAGTATGAAGCTCGGCCGATCTGGACCTCCGAAGTGCCGCACACTTCCTCCTGGAGCCTCCCGGTCGTAGAGCCTCGTTTCTAGCGTGTTGTCGTCGGTCAGAATGCTTGGAATGGTACTTGACAGTTGTTGTTGAAGCAAAGGGGTCGAAGCCCCTTATATAGGCCTCCTGGGGGCGCCCTGAATGCTGGGGGCGCCCCGGAAGACTCGATCAAACTTTATCCCTGAGCTTACCTCGCCGCAGCTAATAACAGCTTTGACCAGGGCGCCCCGGACCTTCCGGGCGCCCTCATGGAGGCTTATCTGTGTTTCTGACATGAAACAGCATAAACAGGTTCGAACCCGGGCGCCCCGGACGCTCCGGGCGCCCCGCTTGACACCTGTTCTGCCTGCTTCACCAAACTGCCTGTTTTAGCTTTGTCTGGAGGTGCCCTAGTTGCATGGGGGCACCCCTAATGATGGGGGCACCTTGCTTAGGGCTTCCAGCAGCTTACAACATCTTTCACTCATGGTACCTGCAAGATACACAACCACATAGCACATATACATGTAATTTTAGTCTTAAGGACTTTGTTCGGACTTCGGATCTCCACGAAACCCTAGGTCGAACCGACACAAGTTCCCATCCCCGAGAACTTGCCCTTCACCTACTCCTTTCAGGAGACGGTTGCCACCCAGCCCTTCGGGTGGACTTTTACTTAGCTTCCGATACCTCCAAACCTCGAGACGCCCAAACCCTGACCCGTCTCTACTCCTGTCCTTAGTTATCGCTCAGCTAAGTTGCTCAGTCCCTTGGACCAAGACTTCATTCCCTAGCAGTCCTTCGCCAGGTGCCTAGCTGTCCTTCGCCAGGTCTTTGTTTCCAAGCGGTCCTTCGCCTGGTGCCTAGCAATCCTTCGCTAGGTCTTCTATGCCTAGCAGCCCTTCGCTAGGTGCCTAGCAGCCCTTCGCTAGGTCTTCTTTGCCTAGCAGCCCTTCGCTAGGTTCCTAGCAGCCCTTCGCTAGGTCTTCTTTGCCTAGCAGCCTTTCGCTAGGTGCCTAGCAGCCCTTCGCTAGGTCTTAGGGTTACGATACCTAGCAGCCCTTCGCTAGGTGCCTAGCAGCCCTTCGCTAGGTCCCTAGCAGCCCTTCGCTAGGTCTTAGGGTTATGATACCTAGCAGCTCTTCGCTAGGTGCCCAACAGTCCTTCGCCAGGACTTAGTGTTTCGATATCTAGGTTAACTAGGACTTTTCTTCAACTTAGGTTACTTCTCTTTTGCTCCCCTTTGTCTGTTCAATGTATCACTGACTTAAGTGTATTGTCAAACATTAAAACACTTAAAGGAGAACATCATTGATGCAACTTGCACCAACACCCAAGGCCTGTGGTCGGATTGTTACTCGAAGGCTCTGGCCAGAGCATGACATGTTCAGAGTATGAATCTCTTAGACACATGAGAGTAATTAGAATCCGTAAGACGAGAAAATGTTACTTGGGCTAGGTGTGACGTAGTCAGCCTAGTGGGGACTGACACACATAGACCATGTCCTGAACCAAGTGGGTATAAGATGGTGAAGGGAATGAGGCACGATTCATTATAGCTGCTGAAGGGTTTCAGAATTATTTCTGAGGTCAACCGTTGATCTTTCGATTAATTGGGGATCATGATGTACTACTAGGTGTCACTCATGATCGTTCTATAATTGGTTAATTATAGACGGCCATCATAAATCGAAAGCCTATTTAGTCACACGCACTACGAGTAATCCAAGGGATTTAAAACGAGTTGAAAATTGGATTTTCCAATCAAGAGAGATTAGGTTTGCTTGAGCCAAACGATATGTCGAATCTGAATTTTTTCAGTGACGCATCGGAAGCATAAAATGGCTAAGTCTTTTGAAGACTTAATAAATGAATTAAATAAGTTTAATTCATTGGGGCGTGGCCTGGATAGGCCGGCCAAAGAGGGTCCCCACCCTCTTTACTTGGCCGGCCACAACAAAGGGAGGGAACCAAATTGTTTGGTTCAATTTATAAAATAAATCAAGTGTGGTTTGTTTTATAAAATTATGGATGATATAAATTTTTATATAAACCAAGGTTTGGTTTATTTTTTTCATGGAAATTAAAATGAACCATGGATTGGTTTATTTTATGAAATCAATCATGGATTGATTTACCATGATAAAGAAATTTATATAAAGAAATTTATATAAAATTTATTTTTCATGGAAATTAAAATGAACCATGGATTGGTTTATTTTATTTTATAAAATCAATCATGGATTGATTTAGCATGATAAAAAAATTTATATAAAATATGAAAATTTATTCCATAAGAAAAAGAGACTTGGTTGATTTTATCATGAATTAAAATATGATTTTAACCATGATATAAAATCAAGACTTGGCATGATGGAATAAGTCATAGAAAATTTATATGATAAATTTCTTATGAAAATTTATTCCATAAGAAAAAAAGAGACTTGGCGGTTGAGAGGTCACTATATAAAGGACCCAAGGCAAGGCTTGGAATTCATTCGAAATAATCCAAGAATTCTTGTTTGGGCTCTCTCCCTCTCCTCCCTTCTTTCTCTTGGCTGGCCTCTCCCTTCTTCTCCCTTATTCTTGCCGTGAGCACAAGGAGAAGAACCGAGGCGACGAAGTTCTTTCGTTAAGACGATCTTCCTCTCCGGCCATCATCACCTTGGGATTGGGCGCAAGTCATCTTCCTCCTCCACGCCGGAATTGTGATTCTGGCCAACCTTGGTGGTGAGTTTTTTCGATATGATTACTTCTCTCTTGGTTCTCTTGTCGCATTCTCGGAGAATCTAGTAGTTCTCGAGAACACGAAACTCGTGGCTTTGCGAAGTCATCCCGAAGATTCTCGGCGTGGACGCGAATAGAGGCGAAGCTTCCGAGGGACGCTTACGGTTGGATCTCGTCCCTTTCTTCGAGTTACGCGAGGTAACAAGTAAATTAGTTTACATTTCTGTAAAATTTTAAATATATGATCATGTCTACACAACATAAGGTTGCATGCTTAGATGTGTGGTTAAATTATTTGAGAAATTATTTATGCTAAACCTTCCACTGCACGTAATTAATTTTAAAATTACGAACCCGCATGCATGTCAACATGCACCCGGTCCCAACATACTGTTCCCTCGACGGGGAACGCGTCCTCACCTACTCCTCTCAGGAGAGTTTACCTTTTGGCAACTGGCTCCTCCGGTTGGACATTTGCCCGATCCACCTGACCAGGTTTTCGTGCCTAACTTCCGGTCAGGTCTTCGGTGCCCAGCCCCTTGCTAGGACTTCGTGCCCAGTCCTCGACCAGGACTTCTTTGCCCGACTTCCGGTCAGATCTTCTTGCCTAGTCCTTGACCAGGACTTCTTTGCCTAGCCCTTTGCCAGGACTTCTTGCCTAGTGTACCTAGGACTTCTTCCTGCACACTCAGTGAACAAGTTTAGAACACAATAACATCTTAACTTCTGAACCCTTTGTCATTATCAAAACCCAGGTTTGACTAAGGTGCTGCATGCACCAACATATGTGTGTGGGATGCTTCCGGCACCAACAATGTGTAGTTGCCCTGTCAAGGCTCCGCTCGGTCGCTCATGGGTAGTGGTTTCCGTAGCGTGGTAGTAGACAGGGATCCCTCCTCTTTCATGTGATACGAGGAGATGAGAGTGGTGCTTTCCCATATGACTTGGGGTAGGAGAGTGTCCTCCGCCAGCATCTTGTCCACTTGGTCACTCAAGAGCAGTGATGACAAAGTGCGTACAGTTGTCATAGCTCTACCTACTCGACCTCACCCATGATCGGTGACGGTGACTGTTTGCTGCACTTGTTTGAGCTATGACTGTTGCATTTGAATGATATGCACACACAAGAGATATTTTGTTTGCATATGGTTTGTGACCATTCGGGTTCAGAGATTTATGACCTTCATACTAACTCAGAGTCATCAAAATCAGGCTTCTTCCATTACCAGTGATAAAACAACCAAATTCGATGAACTCTTCAGACATCATAATTGGGCCGCTAGGCAAGAAGTCATGAAGAACTTAATAACGACCATCATGATTGAGGGTATGCCCGTGAGGGAACATGTTCTCAAAATGATGGCTTGGCTAAAGGAGATGGAAATCCTTGGAGCACAAATCGATGGGGAAACCTAGGTCGATCTTATCCTCCAATCACTACAAAAGAGTTTTGAGAAGTTTCGCCTAAGCTACAATATGAACAAACGTACATATTCATGGGTGGAACTTCTGACAGAACTCGAGGAGGCAGAAGGGTTTTCTCCTCCGAGTTCACAGACTTTCATTGCTTAAGGGGTTTCTACTTCTAAACCGAAAGGCAAGAAGAAGAAGAAACAAGCTGGGGCAAAGAAAGTAGTAGGATTACAGGGACCTCAGTGTTGCATGAAGAATCCGAAAGGCAAGTGCTTCCTGTGCAAGCAGTCTGGACATTGGAAGGCGGATTGTCCCCGCCATTAGAGTAATAATTCAGGTATATCTTTTTTTTGTCGTTGTAACATGTTTAGCGGTGATATATATCGGTACCTGGTATGTAGATACGGATGCCACTAATCATGTCTGCATTTCTTTGCAGGGCTTTCAGGAAACCCGATGACTAGCTGAGGAGGAGATTACCGACTACATAGGATAGGCTATGGAGATGATTATTGCAGTGGGAGTTATTTATTTTTGTCTATTATATAGGATGATAAATTTTTTGGTTTTAAAGATATTGCTTTTATGTACCTTATTTTTTGGAAAGAACATTTGTTCAGTTTTTGGAATAAAATATTCTATTGCTTTTATGAAAAGTAGAATAGAAAGATTATCTATTTAGGTACATTGATAGGCAATTGCCACCTTTTAAAACCAAAAGCTCCCATGATGCATTTAGATGTTAATAGCTCATCATCTGACCAAGATAAGAGAATGGTTCCTTTTGAGATGAATCATACACATCTTTGACGTCTAAGTTTTGGTCTTATTAACCTTAGTAGGATTCAAAGATTGATAGTCAATGGACCCTTGGGTTCATTGGAGGTGGAAAACTTTCTAAACCTTTGAATCTTACTTGGAAGGTAAGATGACCAAGATGTCTTTCTAGGCCAAGGGGTATAGAGCAAAGGTATGTTGGAATTGGTTCATCCTGATAAGTGTAAGTCCTTAGTCTATTCAGGATAGAGGTAGCCTTGAATAATTTGTCTATCTTATGGACAATTATTCAAGGAAGAGGTACATTTACTTGATGTACTGCAAGTCTGAATACTTTGATGAGATCAAAGAATTCAAGGCTGATGCGGAGAAACATCAAGGTAAAAGTATCTAGACACTATGATTGGATTGTGGTGGAATGAACCTCTTGGGATAGTATAGGACTTGCTTATCAGAGATTGGGATACAATCCCAATTATCTGCACCCGGTATACCCCAACAGAACGGTGCAACAAAAGAATAAGGAAAAGGTCTCTTATGGAGTTGGTTAGGACAATGATGAGCTGCTCCATTTACTGGATTCGTTCTGAGGATATGCTCTGGAAACGACAACGTATATACTAGATACCATCTAGGTCAGTACCTTTTATTCCCATAGAAGGTTGGACTGGACGAAAGCCTAGTCTAGGACACTTTCGGATTTGGGATAGTTCAGCATGTGTACTGAAAGGGGATACTGATAAGTTAGAATTTGGTGTGCCTGTTCGTAGGCTATCCTAGGGGAACGAAAGGTGGTTCTATAGTCTTAAGGATAAGAGGGTAATCGTTGGTACGAATACCTTACTCTTAGAAAAGGACTATATGATGAACCATAAGCCCATAAGTAGAATTATTTTGAGTAAATTTAGAGAGGACATTCTGACCTTAGTACCAACTGTATAAGAGGATATACCACAAGTCACTGCACCTCGTGTCATAGAAGATACACAGGGAGTACCTCATCGTAGTGGGAGAGTTGTTAGTCAACCTAAAGGATTCATGTTCTTTGGGAGAGTCTTTGGACTTGATCCCTGGTGACCATGAATTAATATCCCTGGATCTATGACGAGGAACATCCGCTTTGAAGAGATAATCCAACCGTGTGGATTTGTTCAAAGGACGGATGAGATTTGTGTATATAAGAAATGTGACGGAAACGTAGTGGTATTTTTGTACTATACATAGATAATATTTTGTTTCTTGGCAACAATAACAAAATACTATCAGACGTAAGGGTATGCTTGTCCAAATAGCTGATATGAAGGACTTCGGAGTAGTGAGACGCATCCTTGGGGATCAAAGATCTAAGGGATCTCCAGAGAAGAATGATGTGCTTATCCCAAGCTTCATACAAGACACTGCCCTTGCTCATTTTAGAATGGAAACCTCCAATAAAGGTTTTGTACTTTTTAGCTGTGGAACTACTCTATCTAAGGAGATGTGTTTAAAACATCAAAAGAGATAGAGCAGGTGATGGCGGTTCCTTATGCATCGGCTATAGGAAGCCTTATGTATGCTAAAAACGAGACTAGATATTTGTTTNGAAGCAACACGAGAACATGAATGCACATGATATGGTTGAGCATCTAAAACAACTATATCAAGGGCAAGCTAGGCACGAGCGCTTTGAGGTGTCCAAAGCCCTATTTGCATGCAAGATGCAAGAGGGAACTCCTGTAGGAACTCACGTACTCAAGATAATTGGGTATGTGGAGAACCTTGAAAGACTAGGATTCCCACTGGGCCAAGAATTGGCAACAGACCTTATCCTGCAATCGTTGCCGGAGGGTTATAATCAATTTGTCATGAACTACAACATGAATGAAATTGATAAGCCTTTACCTGAGATGCTCAACATGTTGAGAACTGCTGAGCCCAATCTCAAGAAAGCCAAGACCAGTAATGTACTGATGGTTAACAAAGGCAAAGGAAAATGGAAGCCTAAAGGCAAGGGTAAGACCCAAGCCAAAGGCAAGTCCAATTCTACTACATCCAAAGCCAAAGGTAAAGAGCCTAAGGAAGGGACCTGCTTCCATTGTGGTGAGACCGGACATTGGAAGAGGAATTGTAAACTCTACCTGGAGGAAGCAAAGAAGAAAAAAAGTGAGACTTCTGCCTCAGGTATTTTTGTTATAGAAGTCAATCTATCTATCTCTTCTTCTTGGGTATTAGATACCGGATGTGCTTCTCATATTTGTACTAATGTGCAGGGCCTTCAAAGAGCTAGATCATTGACCAAGGGAGAAGTGGACCTACGAGTAGGCAACGGAGCAAGAGTTGCTGCTATTGTTGTAGGAACATATTTCTTGTCTTTGCCCACTGGGCTTATCCTAGAACTAGAAGAGTGCTTTTATGTACCTGCATTAACTAAGAACATTATTTCAGTATCTTGTTTGGACAAGAAAGGGTTTTCATTTACCATAAAGAACAAATGTTGTTCTATAATACTAAATGATATGTTCTATTGTAATGCACCATTGATAAATGGACTCTATCTTCTAGATCTAGATAACCCAATCTATTATATAAATACCAAACGGTTCAAACCAAATGATTTGAACCAAGCATATCTCTGGCATTATCACTTAGGACATATAAATGAGAGTCGCATATCCCAGCTCCATAAGGATGGATTACTGGACTCATTTGATTTTGAATCATATGAGACATGTGAATCTTGTCTTTTAGGCAAGATGACCAAGACTCCATTTAGTGGACACGGCGAAAGAGCGACAGAGTTGTTAGGACTCATACATACTGATGTATGTGGCCCTTTCAATGTCACAGCTAGAGGAGGCTATCAGTACTTCATCACTTTCACTGATGATATAAGTAGGTATGGCTATGTGTATCTCATGAAACACAAGTCAGAATCCTTTGAAAAGTTCATAGAATTCAAGAGTGAAGTACAAAACCAACTTGGCAAAAGTATTAAGATGCTTCGATCAGATCGAGGTGGTGAATACCTTAGCCAAGAGTTTCGTGACCATCTAGCAGAGTGTGGGATCATATCCCAACTCACTCCACCTGGAACACCACAGTGGAATGGCGTGTCCGAGCGGAGAAATCGTACTCTATTAGATATGGTACGATCGATGATGAGTCAGACGGATCTTCCTACTTCCTTCTGGGGTTTCGCTCTAGAGACAGCTCTTTTCACACTTAACCGAGCTCCATCAAAGGCTGTTATAAAGACACCATATACGATATGGACTGGGAAGAGTCCCACGATGTCTTTTATGAGGATTTGGGGTTGTGAGGCTTACGTTCGACGTCAAGTCTCAGATAAACTAGGACCCAAATCTGATAAGTGCTACTTTGTAGGATATCCCAAGGAAACAAAGGGATATTATTTTTACAATCCCACACAAGGCAAAGTGTTTGTCGCTAGAAATGGTATTTTTCTAGAAAAGGAGTTTATTTCTAGAAGGACTAGTGGGAGTAAAATCCATCTTAAAGAAGTTCAAGATGCAGATAGTACTGAAGCCTTAATGGACATTGAACAGGCACCACAAGATGTTGTGGATCATGAGGTTGTTACACAAGAAGTTGTGGAACAACAGACTGTTCAAGTAGACCAACCTCCTCGCAGATCTTATAGGATACGTCGTCAGCCTGAGAGATACTCTTTTCTCTTGTCTGACCATGATGACATGACGCTCATTGAGTTGAATGAGCCTACATCCTATCAAGAATCTGTGATGAGCCCAGATTCTGAGAAATGGCTAGAAGCCATGAGGTTCGAAATGGAATCCATGTACACGAACCAGGTATGGACCTTGGTTGATCCACCTGAGGGGATTAAACCCATTGGGTGTAAGTGGGTCTTTAGAAGAAAGACTGACATGGATGGACTCATACATACCTACAAAGGGCGATTGGTAGCTAAAGGTTTCAAGCAGATTCATGGTATCGACTATGATGAAACCTTTTCCCCAGTTGCGATGCTTAAGTCTATTCGGATCCTGCTTGCTATTGCAGCTTACCATGATTACGAGATCTGGCAGATGGATGTCAAAACCGCATTCCTAAATGGGAATCTACTCGAGGATGTGTACATGACACAACCTGAGGGTTTTGTAGATCCAGAGCATGCTGGAAAGGTATGTAAGTTACAAAGGTCCATTTACGGGCTAAAGCAAGCTTCTCGAAGCTGAAATCTTCGATTCGATGATGCAATCAAAGCGTTTGGTTTCATCAAGAATGAAGATGAACCCTGTGTCTACAAGAGGATTAGTGGGAGCACAGTTATCTTCTTGATCTTGTATGTAGATGACATACTCCTCATTGGGAATGATATCCCTTCACTACAGTCTGTGAAGACATGGCTCGGGAATTGTTTCTCAATGAAAGACTTAGGTGAAGCAGCCTACATCCTAGGCATTAAGATCTATAGAGATAGATCTAAGAGATTGCTTGGCTTAAGTCAGAGTACATATGTTGACAAGGTGCTTAATCGTTTTGCCATGCAGAATTCCAAAAGGGGATTTCTGCCAATGTCACATGGTGTGAGTCTTTCGAAGACTCAATGCCCCTCTTCTAAGGAGGAGAGAGACCGTATGGATCAGATCCCTTATGCATCCGCTATAGGGTCTATCATGTACGCCATGCTATGTACTCGTCCAGATGTTTCGTATGCTTTGAGCATGACGAGCAGGTACCAGTCAGATCCAGGTGAATGTCACTGGACAGCTGTCAAGAATATTCTTAAGTACTTACGAAGGACAAAAGAATATTTCTTGATATTTGGAGGTGATGAGGAGCTAGCTGTAAAGGGTTACAGTGACGCAAGCTTGCAAACAGACAGGGATGACTATAGATCGCAGTCAGGGTATGTATTTTGCCTGAATGGTGGCGCTGTGAGCTGGAAGAGTTCGAAGCAGGACACAGTCGCAGATTCTACAACAGAGGCCGAGTATATTGCCGCGTCAGAGGCGGCAATAGAGGATGTTTGGATCCGGAAGTTCATTATAGAGCTTGGTGTGGTTCCTAGCATAGCAGACCCGATAGACCTCTATTGTGACAACAATGGGGCTATTGCACAGGCTAAGGAACCTCGCTCCCATCAACGGACCAAACACATACTACGGCGCTTCCATCTCATTCGAGAGATCATCGATAGAGGAGATGTGAGGATATGCAGAGTACACACTGATTCTAACATCGCAGATCCTTTGACCAAGGCTTTGGCACAAAAGAAGCATGATGGTCATACCAGGTCACTCGGTATTAGATACTATAGTGATTGGCATAAGTGCTAGTGGGAGATTGTTAGTAAGAGTCCTAGAGCCAATTATATGATGATTGACTAGGGACATTTTGTATCATATTCTATTATTAATAAAGGCATATTTGGTTATTATACTTACTTTGTATTTGTGCCAAATAACTAAGTATAATAATGTCCTTGGGTAGTAGGTTCTTATCTACATTATATCAATTGGTTGAATCGATAGTGAGATGATGTAGAGAACACTACTCTAAACCATTCCTAGTCAAGTATTAATATTCAAGGACAATATTAATACATGGAGACTAGCATGTAGGTCAATTGATGACTTGATCTCACAAGTCATGGATATGTGATATCAAGTTGACACATGAGTATACATTGGAGAATGCGTACTGAATGACCCGCCATGAAAAAGTTTCATAGATTGTCATATGAGTGTCATAAACTTTCTCATGTGACTATTGGTATGAATAGTCCTTAGACCTGAAGTCACTACGGTTCCCTATATAAGGAGTTATGTACTTTGGTATCGTCAAACGTCACCCGTAATAGGGTGGACTATAAAGGCGATCACTAGGTATGTAATGAATTATGCGGAGGGATGTGAGTGATGCAGATGGGATCTATCCCTCCCATATGACGGGAGTGATATTTGTGGGCCCCTTGATCGAGTAGGACTGCTAAAATGCATGGCCATGCTCAATTGAGTCAATATGAGATATTGAGCTCAATTGTTTGAGTGAGTCTACTCGGGGATCAAGAAACACAAAGATTGATCGAGGATGACACGGTCTATGCCTCATTGGTCAATCTAGATATCGAGGATAGAAGGACAAGGTCATACATTGCCATAGTCACGGAGGTTAAGTCGGATCTTAACTTTCTTGTTACTTGGGTAGCATTGATGCATTGCTAGATGCCGCTCATTGCTTTTGTGTCTAGATTGGTTTAGACACATTGCCAACGTTACGAGAGCCTATTGGGTCACACACTAAGGACACGATGCTTCGGAGATTAATTTATCTTGGTTTGGCTAAGATTTAATTGGAATTGGATTAATTGAGTTAGACTCAAGTGAATCCAATTGGATTATGGATTGAGATCTAATTTGAGTTAAACTCATTTAGATTAGACTCAACCACATTTGGATGAAATATTAATTCATTAAAATGTTTAATGAATTAATAAGAGAGGAAGATGGAGAGTTTCTCACCATTAGAGAGTTACATGAAAAGTTAGAGAGTTACATTAAAATGTTTAATGAAGGGAAGTTTAAAAGGCAAAAACTCCTCTTGATATGAGTATAAAAGAGTTTGTCCCTTGTCATTTGGATGACAACTTCTCATTTTCTTTCCCCTCTTCCTTCTCTTCTCCATCTTGGCCGAAACCCACATCTTGGGTTCTTGGTGTTTTG
The DNA here is from genome assembly GCA_024364735.1 of Boesenbergia rotunda. Classification (NCBI taxonomy): domain Eukaryota; kingdom Viridiplantae; phylum Streptophyta; class Magnoliopsida; order Zingiberales; family Zingiberaceae; genus Boesenbergia; species Boesenbergia rotunda. Next base: position 69,969 of record JAGFNQ010006673.1, read on the forward strand.
TGAACTACCTCAAGTTGCTAGCACAACTAAGGTAGTTCTTCTCCGAAGTAGAGATATCGTGTTCGTGTGGATACGAATAGAGGCACGGACACTTGAACGTGCAAGAGATCCGGCGGCGCTTGGACGAGCGGGATAAACGTAAGGGCACGCTCCAAAGGTATACACTTTAGATAGATCTATTAGATAGATGATTTCGTACGAGTTTTTCTTTCGCATGGATCGCTCGAGGGATCTTGTTTCCGCTGCGTTTTTGTGTTTATGTCACCTGAAGATCCCAACAACAAGATCTTCATCTTCCTCCCTATCTAAGGTCTATAACCATGATAAACTAAGGTAAGACTCTCTCACCTGTGGTATAATAGTTCTCCTTGATGTTTATTATAATATGAAGTTCCGTTTGGGTTTATGTTGAGGAAAACCATGAATTTGGCCTTATGACTTTCGGCCACCATACTTTTTGGGTTCAAAATGATGTTAAAAATCTCCCTCATGTTTTCTAATGCTTTCTTATGATGAATAAAGAATAAAAATAGGATTTGGGAATTTTTGGAGTACCCTAAGACCCTCTAGGGTTTTCGGCCACCACCATGAGTTCATGGTTAGGGTTGGATCTAACCCTTCAAGCATGTATCTTGTATAACCTCATGGTACAAGGGAGGTTGAGAGTGATTTATGTGAATTTTCACAAGACCTTGTAACCCTAAAGGTTTCGGCCAAGATGGGTCCTAGGGCAAGGAGTTAGGACTTACTTCAAGTATGGGTTCCAATGGCTCCTAGGGTATGGTATGGATGGTGTAGATGATTAATTTGGTAATTTTAGGAATCTTTTTCATGAACCCATGGCCCTTACATGTTTCGGCCAACCCAAGAAGAAGGGTTAGGAGTTAGGGTTAACCATAAACATGAGCCCTAATAGCTTCCTATGGCCTTATAAGTAATGTATGGTCTTTTCCCTTACCTCATGATACCTTATATGTCAATTTAATGATAGAACCCCTCCTTACAAGTTTCAGCCAAGCAACATGATTAGGGTTAAGGTGGAGTTAGGGTTTCAAGAATGATGGTTTATGGCTTATTATGATGTATAAATATAGGATCAAGCATGTGGTAGAAAATTATGTTACCTATAACCCTAACCTTAAGTGTTATGTTCATGTTTGGTATGTTATGTTAGATGCCATGTTTAGTAGGGTTTGTTCATGAATGTCTTATGTTCTATGCCATGCACTTAGATAGCACGTTTATCGGAATCCATGTATGTTTGCGATAGATACTATGCTTATGTATGCAATGCAATGTTTACTTTATGTACCATGATCATGCAAGCACTATGAACAAGAATGATGTTTTAGGAAAACATGTCATGTTTTATGAATGAAGATGATGCTTATGTCTTTAAGGCATAATGATGCTATGCATTAAGTATGAACGATGAAAGGTCAAGTATGCTTTATGTCATGTTTCATGTAACAAGGTTATGTTATGTTTAAATATGCTATGAATGTCCTATGAATGATGAAGCATGTGAAGTTATTTTACTTTATGAATGGGCTTGTACCGGACCGAAGTATGGGTCCAAGGGATGGGCACCTTAAGAACGCCCCGGTTTTGGACTACCGACTATACTGTCCACGGTTCTGGGACTACCGAAGCTGTCCAACAGGGATGGGCACCTTAAGAACGCCCCGGTTCTGGGACTACCGACTATGCTATCCTTACCCTGGTAGGTCGAGACTAGCTACCTCGTATTTACTTAGGGATGCGCGCACATGATGTATGTATGTGGTACAAGCAGGGGACCCCAATGATGTTATGATTATGTTTAAGTATTAAAAGTATGAATTTAAAATTAAGCATACTTATGTATATGCATTTAACTCATGCATTCATTCATATTATGCATTATGCCATGAGGGAAAAGTATGTTATGCTTACGTTTGATGTGAAGAATTATGCAATGATAGGAAAGGTTTTATGCTTAGAATTTATGTTAAAGAATTATGCCATGATAGAAATGTTTTATGCTCATGTTTCATGTTTATTTTTATGTCACGTATCATGCCATGCTAAGTAGGGTTCATGTTATATTTATGCCATGTAACATATCATGATAAGTATATTCTGTGTTACGGTTATACCATGTATCACGCCGGGTTAAGAATAATTATGCTCATATTCATGCCATGTATCATGTCACGCTAAGTATGTTTTATGTTTATATTTATGCTCATGTTCTATGCTAGGAACTATGTCATACTGAGTGATTTTATATGCTTATGATTTATGTTAAGAACCAAGTTATGCTAATGTTTTGTGTGCATATGTTATGGGATGAATGGTTTTAGTGAGTAGGAAAGGGTCTTACTAAGCCTATGTGCTTATAGTCTTATTTTCCTCATATCGCAGATCAAGCAAGAGGACTATAAGGAAGCGGCAGGAGGGGCAAGAATGCGTGTGTGTGGTAGTGACTTGGCCAAGGAAAGATATAATTACAAGTTTTATGTTAACCTTATGATGGTGTTGTCTAGAACAACTTACGTTTGCTACTTATGTGCCTAATGGATAACTATGTGACTTTATGACATGATGGTAAGTATGATGTTGATATGCTAAGTTCCATGTAGAACAAATAGTTAGGTGCATGTATGTGTAAGTTTTAAGTATTCCGCTGCCTTTCAATGTTCACATGCCCTATGTATGTTAACGTAACGCCGCTTTAAAAAAAAAGCGGGCGTTACAGTTTCAGCCCGAGTCCTATTTAAAGAGGACTTCGTGGTGGCTGAGAACTTTGACGAATCTTGTCTTGGTTAAAGGCAAGATAGTAGTCTCTTGTGCTCAGATAGCGTCCGAAGTGTTGTGGCGAGGTTTCTCCACCCACAAGGAGCGACAAAGTTAGCCGGAGGTTATCCGGGGATTGATCCACCGACGGATTCTTAGATTAGTCACCCGTCCGGGGTGGATACCAATTAAACCTGCTTTGTTAGCATTACCTTATATTATTAGTTTATTTTTATTTGTATTTCCACTGCGCAGCTAACAACCTTGTAGAGATTCAATGAAAAAGTGCTATTCACCCCCCCCCCCCCTCTAGCACGCCAGTCGATCCATCAGGGAGAAGCAAAGGGAAGGTGGAGGAGTGCGACCGCCACCAGCTTCACCACCTTAAACTCATCATCAAGGAGACGATGAGGCCACACCTACAGACCCAATGCTCATCAATCGAGAAACCATGAACCCGGTCACTTTAAGTGACGGGTACCAAATTCCTCCCAAGATGATGATCTATGTGAATGCATGTGAGATCGGTAGGGATTGGGATGTGTGGGAGAGACCATAGACGTTCGACCTAGTGAGGTTTGTTAACATGGCGTCGTTGGCAGTGGACTCATTTGCGCACATTGACTTCAAGCTGATTCCATTCGGTGAGGGGCAGAGGATTTTCCTGGCGATGAATTTGGGGATGCTAATGGTGGTGGTGGCACTGGCCAATCTCTTGTATTCCTTCTATTGGCAATTGCTGTCGAGAATAAGTGGGTGATAGCGCTTGACTCTCGTGCAACAAGAAAATGTTCTTAAAGATCAATCTTGCACTATAATAATTTTTTGTATACTGATGTGCCAGAGATAGATAGCCAATAGGTGGAACCATTGGGTTAGTCTTGTAAGTCAAAAAAAAGGAGATCAACTCTAGACAAAACGGACTTGAAATGAGTCAATCCAAGAAAAGAGCTAATGCGTCAAGTCTAGATGCCTCTTAGCTCAACCACACCCAACTCCCTTAGTTCGGCCACATCCGGATCCCTCAACTCGACTACGCCTAATTGATGTTGGGCAGAATAGCGATTATCCTATGGCTTGATTATAAGACGGAATTGAGGAGAAGGTAGGAAGTGAAGATATTTCCGAAAAAAGAAAATGTTATTTAATAATAGAGGATTATTTTCATACAGCTAAACATGATTATTATATAAACTCCAACTCTACGACTCAAATAAATGAAAGAAATCCTAATATATGGACCTAAATTCTATCTTGTAAAGAACGAAAAAAATAATAAAAGGAAGTGGAAAAAACAAATTCTAAAAATTCTAAAGGAACTTAAATCCTTAAATATAAAATAAAATAAAAATGACAAAAAATACCTTAAAGACCAAAAATAACATAAATATAAAAAAAAATTAAAAAATATAAAATTATCAAAAATAATAATAAAAATCTATAAATCATTATACATCAGTCATCTCGAGTTGAAAGGACTTGTTCTTGAGTTTTAGAGCAGTTTTAGGTGGTAGCCCAAGAGGAACATTATCTAGCACCAAATCAGCAAAATCCAATAGTAGTTGTTGGATTTTGAGAATCTTTGTCGATCCACCGATGAGCAAGACATTGTGGACGTTGTTCTTGTCCATCTTCACGTCCCTTGAGTAATTCTCTAACGGCTCCATGTATTTCCTACATAGGTTCATGTTGTGCTCCTCTCCTAGAAAATCAATTTTAATCTCTATATTTTCATATGCATTTGAATCCTGTAGCTTTAATTCAATAGTTTATTTATAGAAAGCCTCACTAAATTAGAATCACCACCAAAAAACATCCTCAGGTTGAACCAAATCAGTAAGCAGGGAATCAAACGAACTAATAGAATTGACCCTCCGTTGGTTTGCCCATAAGCCACATGGAGCGCAGTTCTTCTCCACCAACTCTTCGAGACTCTACACCATTATTTCATCATCATTCATCAATTATTATTAAAAAGGTTTCTTTCTTTTAGCAAATGGCGGTTCATTGTCCTTGTGTTCTTCGATACTGTTCTTGCTTTCTCCTCTATTGTCCCCTTCTTGTCAGTGTTTGATGATGATCCTTTATTCATTTTAGATTCATGTTCTTTCCAACAAGATAATTATGAACTTTCAATCAAATTATATCAAGAAATTGATTGTAAATCATCTGAGAAAGACATATAAGGCAAGACTGAAGAGATTTACGAATCAATTTATGATGATGAAATAAATGAGAAGAGTCTCGAAGAGTTAGTGGAGCATGCAAGGCTCATGTTCGAAGTTCGATCCTACTACTCCACTAGTTCTTCGAGACTCATGTCCTTTATTTCATCATCATCATAAATTGGTTCGCAAATCTCTTGAGTCATGCCTTGTAGATCTTCCTCAAACGATTTACAATCAGTTGCATGATATAATTTGATTGAAAGTTCATAATTACCTTGTTGGAATGAACATGAATATGAAACGAATAAAGGATCATCATTAAACGCTTCATCCACTCCATGATCATCATAAATAGGACCATCGAATATTTCAATCTCGCCAATTGACTTGGTCTTATCTTCATCATAAATTATATCATTAGTCACATCGGTCTTATTTACAATTTGAGATCGGCATTCCTCTTCTATTGTTTCTGGGTCCAATTACTCATGAACGGAAAATACCTCTTTGTCAAGGTCTTCTTAAGCGTCGAAGTTATCATTCTACATGGTAAAACTTAGTCGTCTTTGGGACGAAGTTTTAGTGTAAACAAAGTGAAGAAATTGACCTTTCATCTTCTCGCAATCCTTGATCTTGGCTTTGCCCTGTTTGACTCGAAAGCACCGCAAGTGCTCCCACCATGCCAATGCTTGTCCCTTGACTTTGATGGCAATCAACTTCACCTTCATTTGATTCGAAACTTTCTTATGATAAAAAATCTTCTCTGGGTTTTTAAGCTAGTCAATGAAGCCCTATACCGATAACATATCAAAAAATACAAGTAGATCAACTCCAAATCTAAGGCCTCTATGTTGATCCTTTCGACCATGTGCCTCAAGATTTTCATGAATTCGTACCATCTCTGCTAGGTGTTGGGATAAATACATGACTTGCCTCTGTAAATCACATTGGGTTAAATCTATAACTTGCATTTGTAAATTCTCAATCACGTTTTGGGTGCTACGACCACGGTACGGGCCTTCCTCAGCCGAAACTTGCTGACACGACCATGAGTGTCATAACCACGACCTTCCATTGGATCTGCCACTTGGCTTCTTCAATCAAATACTACTAGCTCTGATACCAACTGATGTCGGATAGGATAGTGATTATCCTGTAGGCTGGCGATATGACGAAATTGAGGAGAGTGCAAGAAGAGAAGAATTGTGGTCCTCTAGGTATTTCTGAAAAAATTATTTAATAATAAAGAATTAATTTCATATAGCTAAATATGACTTTTATATCAGACTCCAATTCTACAACTCAAATAAAGGAAAGAAATTATAATATATAAACCACAATTTCTATCTTATAAAGAAAAGAAAGAAATTCTAAAAGAAAGAAAACAAACAAATCCTAAAAATTCTAAACTTACTTAAAATTCTAAAATATAAAAAATAAATATGACCAAAAATATCCTAAAGACCATAAATAACCTAATTAAATACCAAAAAAATCTAAAAATTATAAAATTGCCAAAAATAAAAATAAAAATATGTAAATCCTCCTGCATCACTGACACCCTCAACTCGCCCATGTTCGAGTCCCTCATCTCAGTCACACTTGATTCTCTTAGCTCGACTTGTGCTACGTACCTTTGGATATCATCATTAATCCTCACAATGATAGAGAACGTTCATGGATGCCGCAACTGGCAGAGAACATGGATACCATAATAGGCGAAGAACATAGATATTGAAATCGACAGAGAACTTAGAACGATACGGTGTTTGAATAGAGGAATGTGAGTCTACGTGGTAGGTCCATGACCTGAACATGGGGATCACGTTTCCTCCCTAATGTTAACATAAAAATACATATGCTTCTGCGGACTCAAGTATCCACACAAACACAACCACATCTTCTCCTACATTCTCTCCATGAGGGCCTCCTATTGACTTGGGCATCGAAGTGGCTCTACCAAGGTTCGTCGTGGCCCCATTCTAACCCTAACTTTGAGTTCATAAGTTTCTGGAACTCTTTTCTGAGATGCGGGCATTGTTGACACTAGAAGAATAGTTGAAAATCATGACTGTTGGGACCGATTGGCGAGCTAGAGGGGGGGTGATTAGCTCCGATTTGCTTGTAGACGATTTGTCGCGGCGAAAGACTTCAAGCAAACGCTAACACTTGGATTTTACTTGGTATCCACCCCGGTCGGGTGACTAATCCAAGGATCCACTCTCCTCACACTCTCATACACTATGAAAGTCTCCTTCTAGAGGTGGAGAAACCTCTTACAAGCTTGTTACAAAGATACAACAAGAACAAAGCAAATACAAAGAAAATCTTACAAGATTTACAATAAAAGAACTCTCCTTGCTTTCCTTGCTATCTTCAAGCTTGTGATTGCCTCTTGGACCTTGGAAATGCAGCAGCACTAAGCTCCAAGGCTTCCCTTAAAATGACAATGAAGTTGGAGAAGAAGAGAGGAAGAGCTACAGCCAAAAACCTGCGCGAAAAACCTTATACCCGACTTCTAGGGTTCCTGAATCGATTACCCAATCGATTACCACGTAGGATTTAGCCGTTCAACGGCTAGTTTTCGAACCGTAATCGATTAGCCAATCGATTACGGGTGGCCTGAATTGATTACCCAATCGATTCAAAGCGTCACTGTCTTCTCGCGCAACCCCAGTGATCGATTACCCCAATCGATCAAGAGACACCTTAATCGATTGACCAATCGATTAAAGGAAGTCTGAATCGATTACCCAATCGATTCAGCCACCTTCTGGACTAGCCACAAACTACCCTAATCGATCCACTGATCGATTCATCCAATCGATTACCCAATCGATTGAGTCCAACCTAACTTGTGCTCACAAGTCTAGGGTTCTCTACCAAGTGTCCGGTCAACCCCTTTGACCAACTTGGATTTCTTCTTCCCAGCTCCCAGCTTGGACTTAGCCTGGTTCCCAACCAGATTCGCCTAACCCTCGAGTTAGGTCTAGTCTCTCGGTAGACTTCCACCTTGCCAGTATGCGATCTCCCCGATCCATCTGGACTTCACCTAGTCCCACTAGGTCTTTTCCCATGCCAGCGTACGATCTCCCCGATCTACCTGGACTTCACCTAGTCCCACTAGGTGTGTCTAGTCCCACTAGGTCTTTTCCCATGCCAGCGTATGATCTCCCCGATTTACCTGGACTTCACCTAGTCCCACTAGGTGTGCCTAGTCCCACTAGGTCTTTTCCCGTCAAGCCTCCAGTCAACCTTGACCCACTTGACATCATATGATATTCAAACATCATATGACATTCAAACATCATTATCAAACATCGAAACATTCAATCATAAGCTTACCAAGCTTATCAGACCTAAGCTTACCCGAGCTTAGTCAAACTAGGTCAACCCTGACCTAACCAAGATTGCACCAACAATCTCCCCCTTTTTGATGTTTGACAATATGTTTGAGAAAGACTAAACCCTATTAGCCTTTCAATTTTCTCCCCCTTTGACACACATCAAACACTCTCCCTGAGAGTCTATATGGTCAAAGGTATACCCAATGAAAATCCCATACTTTTCATTGAACCTATGCTCAACCTGAGCACTCATGAAGATTCCCAATCTCCATTCATTCACTTATTCCAAAAATAAAAATTCAACCACATGTTGTTAAGGAAGACCTCTCCCTCAAGACATGCTCTAAACCTCTATCATTGCACCAACAATGATTTTTGAGTTCCTAAACCTTTAGGAAAACTCAACTTGAGGTGATTTAGATTTTGGGATTCAAAACTTGAACCAAAATCTCTCATTAACCCTATAATTTTCACCAAACCATTTCCCTTTTTGATTTCATACTGAATATAACCCAAATATACTTATAAAAGTATTCCAAGGGGCTAGGGATTGTTAGGTTACTCAAAAATGGGTTAACTGACTGAAACTAGACAGTTTCAGACTTACCAATCGATTGGTGTTGGGAGCCAATCGATTACACTATGCCTTAATCAATCAACTGATCGATTACGCGAGCTCCTGTTCTCGCAAAAAGGTCGACCAATCGATTGGTTTTGGTCCCAATCGATCACCTGATCGATTGGGAGTTTCTGAAATCTGAAACCAATTTCAGATCCGAAATTCAGAAACCCCTAAATAATTCTACAAAATTCGAAAAATTCTAAAATTTTGTGTAGACATTATTTAGACCATATACTATCAGGGAAAAATAATTTTCTATGAAAATAACTTCCTTTTTCAAAGATTGACACAAAATTGGAAACCATTGAAATACTTCAATGTTTTTCATTGTTTTGTATCCATTTCATCAATGATGAGTGCTATCAAAAGATAGTCTTCACCAAGGTTTTCCAAGATAGTTTTAAAATATTTTTCAAAAACAATGTCCATCCATGTTCCTTGGGCTAAATGCACATGACTTATACATTAGCTTTCCCAATGATTGGAGTTCATTTAAATTCTTGTTTTGATGAATCTAAAACTCAATTTGATGCACTTTATCAACACCTTGAGTTTTGTTCATCACCCTAACATCTCACTTGTTTCTAATGTGTCTCAAAAACACATACAAGTCACCTTATAGTCTTGGTGATATGTGAAAGTCATGTTCTCCCTAATCTAAGGGTTCATGCATTTCCATCTAGGCATCATAAACTTTGATCATCCACCTAGGATGTCAATTAATGCCAATGTCCTTAATTTTAATAAAAATCAAATTTATGCATGATTATGACTATGACATGCATCATATTAGATTTTTCAAAAGAAATTATAGCTAAATGATGCATATATGACATGACATATAATATTTTCATAATAAATATGAATGATGAAATATGATGTCATGGCATGTGATAGGGCATACAAAACATGGCATAATAGCACAAAAAAATACCTAGATTTCCTATCTAAGTATCAATAACTCATCGCTAAGCAATTGATAATCCTAAATTTGCCCTAATTTCCAAGATAATGCCAAAACTCCCCAACTTGGCCTACCTTTGGATTCTAACCTAGTTGTGCCAACTTTATCAAGTTTAGTCCTCCAAAAATATAGTTTGGCACAAATTTACTCCTCCTAGAGTAAATAAATGAATCCTTCATTTTCAAGGGTAGTAATTCCTTGAAAATGTCCCAAAGTGCCAACTTCATCAAGGTTGGGTTAACTACCCTTCCAATTAGAGTTGACACTCCCTAGACCTATCTAGGGTGTGGCGAACACACTCTTAGGAACCCAAAATCTATTGGTGCTCCTTGGGTGTTGTAGGTATTCACTAGGGATGACTTCCCTTGATACCTTCCTAAAGACTTTCTTAGGCTTCTCCGAAGCCTTAGTCACCTTTGTCTTGTCTTGGTCAACTCTAGGGATGGCTTCCCTTGCGACCTTGACTTGACTCCTAGACCTAGATTTAGTTCCATATTTATATAGAACTCTATGATAGGATGGACCATCATCCTAAGTCTTAGGTTTGTACCCCAAATCTTTCTTGCTCCTAGAGGGTCCTTGATTTCCTAAATCTAGGTTTTGATCCTTAGATCCCTTAAATAGATTTTCTATTCTTTTGAGGGATTTTTCTAATTTATCAAGTTTTGACCTCAAAACTTGATTTTCAATCAATACCTCCTCAAGGCTTGGTTTTCTAATATAGCCTTGGTGATTGTTTTTCTTAGCCTTGGATTGGGTAGGTCTACCTTGGAAATTCCTAATTTGTTCCCTATCCTTAGAAGTGGTAGTCCTAGCATGGAAAGCTCTATAGTTTTCCTTAGGATTTTTATACCTCCTATTTTCATGATAAATAACATTAAAATGATAATAGTTATCTCTAGCATGCATATTATCATGATGAAAATAAATACCATTTCCTAATGGTACCTTAGTCTTGTTCTTGGAGGCTCCCCCTTGATTTGAGCTCCTCCCTTTTGCCTTGGTCGGTTTCTTCCCCTTTGGACATTGATTTCGATAATGTCCCTTTTTTTTGCATGAGAAGCACACTATGTGCTTCTTATCCTTCTTTATCATGGGGCTGACCTCCTTTGCCTTCTCCTTGGTCTTGGGTGTCATTTGCACCTTCTTCTTGACCAATTTTGGACACTTACTCTTATAATGCCCTTTTTCCCTACACTCAAAACAAATGATATGATTTTTATTTTTACAATTTGAAATTTTTATACCTTCATATGGTGTAGAGGTGGCACTTTCTTCTTTTTCATTGACATTGGAATATGATGTTGAAGCTTGTCTTTGATCCGATGTCAATGACACATTTTGCTCCCCCTCAATCCTAGAGGTGGAGGCTTCTTGAATTTCCTCTTCAACCCTTGAGGTAGAGGCTTCTTGAGTTTCGTCTTCGGATGTTGAGCACCTCTCAACATCCGAGTCCTCTTCACTTGATGAATCTCCCTCTTCGGATTTATCTTGATTTGGTATAGTGGAGGGATCTTCATGAAGCCTTGCCAATTTGCTCCAAAGCACCTTGGCATCTTGAAATTCTTCAATTTGGTCCAAGATGGTGCTTGGCAAAAGATTGACCAATAGCTTGATCACTTTGTAGGAGTTTTCCTTTTGAGCTTGTTGGAGCTTCAAAGCCCTCCATTAGAGCAAACCATTGCTCTATCTCCATCATGAAGTAATTTTCGATCTTTGACTTCCAAAGACCAAAATTCGCCTTGTCGAATGGTGGAGGTGCCCTTGTGTCATAGCCAAACTTCATCTTTGAAGTTGAAACCCCTTGATGATGACTTCTTGAAATTAGGGTTTCTTCCAACTTCTTCTTCTTCCTCTAGCTCTTGCCCTCTTGGCGATGAGTCCAAATAAGAGCAACCTCGCTCTGATACCACTTGTTGGGATCGATTGGCGAGCTAGAGGGGGGTGATTAGCTCCGATTTGCTTGTAGACGATTTGTCGCAGCGGAAGACTTCAAGCAAACGCTAACACTTGGATTTTACTTGGTATCCACCCCGGTCGGGTAACTAATCCAAGGATCCACTCTCCTCACACTCTCATACACTATGAAAGTCTCCTTCTAGAGGTGGAGAAACCTCTTACAAGCTTGTTACAAAGATACAACAAGAACAAAGCAAATACAAAGAAAATCTTACAAGATTTACAATAAAAGAACTCTCCTTGCTTTCCTTGCTATCTTCAAGCTTGTGATTGCCTCTTGGACCTTGGAAATGCAGTAGCACTAAGCTCCAAGGCTTCCCTTGAAATGGCAATGAAGTTAGAGAAGAAGAGAGGAAGAGCTACGGCCAAAAACTTGCGCGAAAGACCTTATACCTGACTTCTAGGGTTCCTGAATCGATTACCCAATCGATTACCACGTAGGATTTAGCCGTTCAACGGCTAGTTTTCGAACCGTAATCGATTAGCCAATCGATTTCGGGTTGCCTGAATCGATTACCCAATCGATTCAAAGCGTCACTGTCTTCTCGCGCAACCCCAGTGATCGATTACCCCAATCGATCAAGAGACACCTTAATCGATTGACCAATCGATTAAAGGAAGTCTGAATCGATTACCCAATCGATTCAGCCACCTTCTGGACTAGCCACAAACTACCCTAATCGATCCACTGATCGATTCATCCAATCGATTACCCAATCAATTGAGTCCAACCTAACTTCTGCTCACAAGTCTAGGGTTCCCTACCAAGTGTCCGGTCAACCCCTTTGACCAACTTGGATTTCTTTTTCCCAGCTCCCATCTTGGACTTAGCCTGGTTCCCAACCAGATTTGCCTAACCCTCGAGTTCGGTCTAGTCTCTCGGTAGACTTCCACCTTGCCAGCATGCGATCTCCCCAATCCATCTGGACTTCACCTAGTCTCACTAGGTCTTTTCCCATGCCAGCGTACGATCTCCCCCATCTACCTGGACTTCACCTAGTCCCACTAGGTGTGCCTAGTCCCACTAGGTCTTTTCCCATGCCAGCGTACGATCTCCCCGATCTACCTGGACTTCACCTAGTCCCACTAGGTGTGCCTAGTCCCACTAGGACTTTTCCCGTCAAGCCTCCAGTCAACCTTGACCCACTTGACATCATACAATATTCAAACATCATATGACATTCAAACATCATTATCAAACATCGAAACATTCAATCATAAGTTTACCAAGCTTATCAGACCTAAGCTTACCCGAGCTTAGTCAAACTAGGTCAACTCTGACCTAACCAAGATTGCACCAACAACGACTCCATTGGTGAGATGATCTCCATGACTCAAAATGATCTCAACCAACTTGTCACCACTGTCATCCAAGAGATATTGCAAAAGCAAACTCTATTGATGTCGATGCTTGCCCGTGCACCTTTAGCCTTTGCTGAAATACCACAAGTACCCAACAGAGTACCACCCATTCCAGTCAAGTCCTTTCCGGCCCCAGCATTGGCACCCAAAGAATGCCAGACCCACCAGAGCAATCTCACGAGTCTAGGGCAGGGAAAACACCTCCCTGCGACCACAAAGGGAGACTGCCCTTTTCAATAGAGGAAGGTAATAGGTGTACTCCTTCCTCTAGAAGTATTCTAGAAGAAGAGTTGTCACGTTACTTCAGACCGCTACAACTTAGAGAATATGACATATCATCGAATCCCAAAGAGCACTTATGCTGCTTTGAAAATGCTTTGTTACATGAATACACAAAGAGGGCGATAAGTGCAATCTTTCTAACGACTCTGTCGTGAGAAACCTAGAGATGAATGAGCTATCTCCCGCTGGCCTCCTTTCACTCCTTCACCGACTTCTGAGCCGTCTTCCTACATCATTTCGCCAGCAACAAGAGGTATCAAAAATATGCCCTCAACCTATTCGCCATGAGGTAGAAAATGCAAGAAATGTTAAGGGGATATATCTAGCAGTTCAAGCAGGTCGCCTTGGATGTCCCTTCCTCTACTTCAGAAGTATTGACAACACCTTCTCCTAAGGGCTGCTAGATGAGACTTTCTTCAAATCTCTAGTGAAGATACCTTTGACTGACTATGTCAACCTTCTGGGATGGGCCAAAAAATACATTCACTTGGAGGAAGCTCAACTCGCTTGAAGATTGAGGGTGTGTCAACACCAACGCCTCTCGTTAAGAGAAGAAGCCTATGCACCTGCCTCCGCAGAACATGGGCCCTCGCTAGCCACTTGATTATGCCCCTACCCGAACTAGCAAGCGGGTAGTCCAGGCCATAGAGGAGGTCCCCCTCCATCTTTGCAGCGCCAAGCTTGCCACTTCTAGAGAAGCAAACTCAATTATGTGCATTCCATCAGTCATGTATCCACTCTTACCCACCAATGTCATCAATTAGCCAAAGAGATCCGTCGAGTGGTAGATCAACGTCAACAATATAGAAGATCCCCACCGCCTCCTCCTCGGTGTTTGCTTGCCAAATATGCTAGTCAAGATGAGTCGGTAAATCGACTAGACCGTTAGAAGGATGAGCAGGCACCTCGTCGATCGTAGGATCTAACTCATCAATGCTCAATTGATTGTCGTGTTGCTCATAAAGACAGCACCCCCGAGGAGGCACATCAACATGATCTCAGACCGCCCTTCTAACGGTGGCTCAAATTGAGCAAAAAAGGCTCATGACAGTAGGCTAGAGAGCTAACTCTAGAGAGCTACAGAGTTAGCGTAGGGAGGGGGCAAGAAGAAGGCCCTCTTCTCAACTTTGGACCCGGAGACCTGGAGCCTCATGGCGACACATTGATAATCCAAGGCACCATAGCCGATTATGAGGTGGCTGGTGTTCGTTGACACCAAAAGCTTGGTCAACGTGTTGTACAAAGAGGCCTTCGATCAGATGCATATCGACAGAGAGGAGCTTCACCCCATGTCCACTTCTATGTTCAGATGCACGGGGCATGAAGTACAACCCTCCCTCAGGGGAAAGCCTTTAAGGCGGACACAGACCGCCATGTTCACGGTGGTAGATGCTCCTTGTTTTACAATGTCATCTTGGAAAGGTCGGCGTTAAGCTCATTCTGTGCAATGGTATCTACCTTCCACTAGAAGATTAAGTTTCCTGTAAATGACTAAATCGACAAAGTCAAGGGAGATCAGAACACAACTAGAAAGCACTATGTGGAGATGGTAGGGGAGGCATTCAAGTGCAAAGGACACAAAGAGCTGAAATATAAGACCTTCGGGGCATGCCCATGACCGACCTGCCAAGGATAAGGAGCAGGTGCAAGTTGAGCTTGACTTACATAATAGAGATTATCTAAGTTGTTTGAAGTCGAACATGTTCAGAAGGTCGATTTACCCATGTGGCTGGTAAATGCGGTGTTGGAATCTAGGATAGGAGGTATATGGCGTGTCTATGTGAACTTTCGAGACCTCAACAAAGTTATCTGAAAGACTATTATCTTCCTCCCCGAATTGATCAATTGATGAATTTACTTTCGAATGTGAACTCATCTATGTACAAGGAATAAAAGTAGATCCGTCAGCACGGAATGGATTGATGGTTACTATATGGGTGTTGCCACCATGAAGTCTGGGATCAAAACTTAACAAAATCAATGTGCTCGTTCTTCTCATGTATTAATCATAGTATCTAGACTAATAACTTTCATAATTTATCTCTTTCATATTAATCTTGAGATAAATTAGTGAGGATGCTAAACCTAGTGAATGATCATTGCCATCAGGAATAACATTAGATCCACCTGAAGATCAGACAAAAAGGGCAGTTTCGATCAAACTTTTTATTATATAATTATGTTATTTGGACTAAAGAACACATGAGTGACTTACCGATGACGTAGGAACCAGTTTTTAAGGACTAAATCAGGAGGAAGAGAAAAGACAAAACAAGCACGATCATTTAAATAGGGCAATTTAGCATGGAACTTTATAAAATATATCCTAAACAAATATCTTACACTCATATTTATCAAAAAAATATTTATTTATCAAAATATTTTTTTTTACAAATATATAGAGAGTGAAAATGAATTTTTTTTTGATATAGGTACGGATGATAAAATTTAATATGCAGATAGTGATTTAAAAATAATTTACAGATTTGACCTGGGCTAAATTAAAAAATATTTAACACCAAAAAAAAATATCTCCAAACTATTCTGGACCTCCGAATGGCCTCGGGTTAAAGCCTGCAGGGTACCACTTAGATATATGGCTTCGTCTTTATTAATTATTATCCGGTAGACAAATAAGAGGAAGTTTGTGAACCTCTTGATCAATCGGTTCGATAAAGATTTAGATACTGAATCAATAAATAAAAAAAAAGCTCAAGCAAACTTATATGTATCAATCATAATTTTGTCGCCACCTAAAAGTCATTTTAGACTTGACAACTATTTTGCGACGGCTAGGACGTTACAATTATCATAGGTTTATTGCCATAAATACTCGTAGTTTTAAAATTACATGGATGCATTTTATTTTTTTAGTTTTTTAATGATTTTTTACTGAGAAAAAAAAGTATTTTAACAAATAAACGTCCCTTTTAGTAAATATAAAAATCTAGTGCTACCTAATACGACAAATTATTGATTTATTACAACCTTCAATTCGATCAAACTCATACATCTTTTTATCTCCTGCAAATTTTGTTTGTTCTCTCTGCGCATGACATCTTATTGTTTACGGCAATTTACCAAAGGGCGTATCCAACTATTCGTAATTACCGAAATGAGTACCATGGTTTCTATTATACCAAAGGGCGCATCCCATATAGTGAAGTTACTTTTATACCCCTCCCGCCAAAGAAAAACTTTATCAGACACAGTTTCGAGACAACCGAACCACTTTATCAATAAAATATTAATTTGTGGTTCGGATGTGTAGCAGTGGAAATTTTCTCCGTTCTCTCTCAGCGCAACAACGTAAATGGAAGTCCTTCATTTCGGATAAAAGCTCACTCTCAACCTCTCTCAGCGCAAGAACTCGCCTTCTTGCAGTCCTACGTGCCCTAGCTGTGATATAGTCGCGAGCTCATCCCCCGAATCCCTGCGGACAACCAAAACCTAGGCATTGCTCGAAAGCGTTTCTGTGTGATCCTGAGGTGGGTTTTAGTGTGCAGGTTGAAGTCGAGACTGATCGGCATTATACACCAAGGGGTTAGGGTTTCTGCACGTTTGATTTATTTGATAATGTCAGAAAAAAGGTCTGTGGGAGGTTCAGCGTCTTCTTCCTTGGCATTATCCACCAAGGTATGTTAGCGATATGCTTAGGTCAAACTTGCATAGTTTGTCAACATGTTTAAAATTATTTTATTGAATAAATTTGTACTGTATGTATATAACTGTAGGATTCAGATGACATTGGACAAAAATTACGTTGGTGCAGTATTTTAGGCCACTTTAAACAATTTTTTGAAGAATTTGACATTTTAAATGATCGACACATTGCGAAGATCAAAGGGTCGCCTTTCAGTTTTTTCCTGGACATACAAGAATTGCAGCATATCCGTGGAATTTTGGTTAATATATTTGAAAGTTGGGATTCAACCTCGCAAGGTTTTAAATTCTCAGGTAATAGTTTTAGTTATGAATTGTAGACAATATCTATAGTATCTATAGTAAGATAAGACAGTAATATAGATGGCCTCAAATGATTAGTTTTTGATAAAGTTTAATCATTTCATTTTAGAGCTACTGAGGGACTGAAGTGAAAATGACTTCAGGCTCTCGGTAGGCCTGAAATAAAATCATTTCAGGCCTACCGAGGGCCTGAAGTTAATTTAGTTCAGGCCCTCGGTAGGCCTGAAATGAATACATTTCAGGCCCACCTCGGGCCTGAAATGAATTCATTTCAGGCCCTGGTCGGGCCTGAAATGTATTCATTTCAGGCCCTGGTCGGGCCTGAAATGTATTCATTTCAGGCCCTGGTCGGGCCTGAATTGAATTCATTTCAGGCCCACGTCGGGCCTGTATTGAAATCATTTCAGGCCCAACGTGGAATAATTTCAAGCCTATATTCTTGATGATAACTAAATATTGTAATTGTTTCAGGTGTACCGGTTGCGTTCTCCAGACGAGATGTTGCATTGATACTGGGTATAGTGGACCGTGGTGTTTCGGTCCCTATTAATTCAACTAAAGCATCGGGTGACCTCTATCGTACTTACTTCTCAAAAGAAAAACAACCTACAAGAACAAGACTTGAGGAGTTACTTAAACATTTTTCTAAAAGTGTTGAATCAGAGGATGATGTGTTATTAGTGTGTAAATTTTATATTTTGTATATATTTGTTTGTGTTTTATTTTCATCTAGTACATATAAGGTTCCTCTAGGTCTTGTAGATATAGTAGATGATTTTGACAATCTAGGTAGATTCAATTGGGTAGAAGCTATCCATCAATTTTTGTCTCCACAATTACCTAAGATTGGGGACTTATTTTCATCAACTCAGGGAAACCAGAGCACCACCAACCTCCCTTACCTAAAGGGATTTGCAGGGCTTTTGGCAGTGAGTAGAATTATCTTGTTAAATTTTATAATATTTTGATGTCATTAATGTATTTGGCTGCAAAAATTTGTGTAGGTATGGTTTTTGGAGCATGTACCAATTCAAAAACCATTCAATGTTGAAGGGCCCCGAATAAATAAGTGGAGGAATATTCCTTCGCATATTAGTAGGGTGAGGGGCCTTGTCGACCGACTCTCGTCTGAAGAGGTAATTATTCTTAAATGTGATCTATCTGAGTTAGATAGAGAGGTAGTAACATTTGTGTACTTCGTAATTGACAGGTTATTGTTGAATTAATTCCTACCCTACATGAGAACACATTGTTTGAGAACCTTGATATCGGTGATGACATACCACGACCAATGGAGACATCAGAAGGAGATGTTAGCCTATGTGGTGAATGCATTCTTAAGGACAACCGAATCAAGGAGCTAACAGAGGAGAATATATGTTTGAATGAAAGGGTTAAGGAATTACTTTCAATTATTGAAAAAAAAGGCATGGAGGGTCAAGAAAGTTATCCTGTAGTCGATCCTCTTTCTGATCCAGTATCTTGTACACCTAGGAGAGGACGTGACCGAACTCGGTATGATTACAGGGATACTCCAATTAACAGTCCAGTATGGCACCAGCTTTTACCTAAGGGGAAGCGGGACAGGAAACAAATATCAATTGTTATGGACAAGGGAAAAAGGAAACTTAGTGAGGAGGATATGGATGAAGCAAGAGGAAACATTTACGATGTAATGGAAGTCATGTCTGAAGAAGACATAGAGGAGGAAACAAGAAGAACCTCCGAACTATACAAAATGAGGCAACAAGGCATTGATGTAAGTGTGTTAATTTCATTTAAAATACATAAATTGTATTGAATTTGGTCAATAATTAGTTTGGGCTAAATAAATTTTATTGATGTAGTTTGTGAAGAAACATTTTATGAATACAAAGAAGAAAAATAAAGATAAAGAAGTGGTCTACCTGATAAATAGATTGGAGAATCTAAAGTAAGTTACAAAATATTATAGTTTACGTTAGTTAATATATCTTCTTATGTAATATATAATCATATCAATTTACATGGCAGGTTGGCAAATGAATTTATCTGGGAGGATGCACCCTTTGCTTTGAATTTGCATTCATTCTTACAAATCCTCAATGGAGAGGTTTTTACAAAAGGCGAGGTCATTGATGCCTTTTGTAAAATTTTATTTAGGGGAGCATCCGCATGTGGTAGGCCATACAACAAGTCAATATATTGTTCAACCTTCTTCACAGTAAGTGATGTATATTAATTAAACAGATATATTGTACAAGACCTAATATTATGATATGGGTATTATTAATTTTGTGAATGCATATTTGTAGGCATCAATCAGATCGTCAAGAAAGATTTCCCTGCAACAAGTGATGAAGACTGATATGCTTGAACAAGGGTTTAGATTTATTTTAATCCCTTTGTGCAGTGATAATACACACTTTCACTTGTTAGCGGTGGATACAGAATCCATGACTTTTAATCATTTTTAATTCTCTTGCTAGTGGTCGTAAATATAAGCATGAATTTGACACAGCGGTGAGCTATCTTCCTTTATTCTTATATATGGTCATCATTTTCTCTAAAATGTCATTGATGGTGATTAATAAATTCATGATATGTTTGACAGGTAAAGAACTTAAACAATATAGTCGCGAGGAACTTACGGCTATTCATCCGTATCTACAAAGTCATCATCCCTTGGACAAATGGTCCTCCGTCAGACAAAAATGTCCCCAACAAGAACATAGGTAACTAAATGAGGAAGAACTTTCTTATTTTTTAAAATAAGAAAGTATTTTATAAACCCACTTATTGAAATCTAAAAAAGTGTTTGTTAATTTCAGCGTGGACTGTGCCTTCTTTGTCATGCAATATGTTCGATGTCTCCTATATGATGAGAAGATGGATTTCAAACAAGGAGACATGAGTAGAATCAGATTTGAGCTGACAGTTAATATTCTGAGAGACATGTTTTGTAAAACTTGAGATAATCTGAAAACTGTATTGGTGATGTAAAAATCCATTGCTGTTGATTAACATCCATTTGTATGGAAAAATCTCCTTATGTGGATGTTGTTATGATTATGTAGATGTTGTTATTCTATATAATATATTGTCATCAAAAAGAAAACAATTGGGTGATGTTTATTCAAATCCAGTTGTTGCATTGTTGTGTGCCAAGTGATACGGTCGGATATAATAACTGATAATGCACTGTTGTGTGCCAGTTGCTGCACTGTTGTGTGCCAAATGATCTATTCTGTTACATCTTGTAGGTAAATATTTATTATTATTCTAAAAATCATTATATAATCTAATCAACAATATATATTATATAAATCAGATATAGGAGGTTCAACCGGTGGGTTTTGAGCAAAACCCACTGATGGAACTAAACTAAACCTATAGGTTTGGAAAAATTATAATTTGATGTTTCGGACACCTAATCTACATTCTCCAACCTCAACCCAAACTACTGATAATGGATTTTCAGAAATCCAGATATGGGAGGTCCATCAGTGGGTTTTGCTCAAAACCCACTGATGGAACTAAACTAGCCCTATAGCTTCGGAAAATTTATAATTTGAGGTTTCCGACACCTAAAATACTTTCTAGAACCTCAACCCTAACTACTGATAATGGATTTTCAGAAATCCAGATATGGGAGGTCCATCAGTGGGTTTTGCTCAAAACCCACTGATGGAACTAAACTACACCTATATTTGGAAAAAATTATAATTTAATGTTTCGACACCTAAAATACTTTCTAACCTAAACCCAACTACTGATAATGGATTTTCAAAAATCCAGATATGGGAGGTCCATCAGTGGGTTTTGCTCAAAACCCACTGATGGAACTAAATTACACCTATAGGTTTGGAAAAAATTATAATTTGATGTTTCGACACCTAAAATACTTTCTAACTCAACCCTAACTACTGATAATGGATTTTCAGAAATCCAGAATGGCAGGTCCATCAGTGGGTTTTGCTCAAACCCACTGATGGAACTAAACTACACCTATACTTTGGAGAAAATTATAATTTGAGGTTTCCGACACCTAAAATACTTTCTCCAACCTCAACTCTAACTACTGATAATGGTTTTTCAGAAATCCATATATGGGAGGTCCATCAGTGGGTTTTGAGCAAAACCCACTGATGGAACTAAACTACACATATAGCTTTGGACAAAATTATATATTTAGGTTAGGACACTAAATACTTTCTCCAACCTCATCCCTAACTGTTGATAATGATTTTTCAGAAATCCAGATATGGGGTCCATCA
>JAGFNQ010006674.1:0-30491 GCA_024364735.1 Boesenbergia rotunda
GATTCACATGATAAGATAGGTGGCAAAAGACGATTCGTTCGTCCCAGCATCCCCACTGACACGTTCTAAGGTCAATACGGAGGAGGTAAATCTCGGAGACTATTATTCCGAATGTTGTACTAATACGTGGGAATGATTGACACACTAACTTTGTCTCTTAGACTTCAAAGTGACAACGTTCACGTCCTAATCATAGTCTATCCCATAAGAACACATATCTTCCGAACCCATCATAACAGTAGCAAACTATGAGACAAGCAAGTAACTTGATTCACATTATAAGATTAAAAAAAATTTGATGAACTAGGTAACAGACGAACTAGAGGCGATTGATCCGGTCCTACAAAAATTTTTTATTGGCCACCTGAATAAATCGAAAAATACTCATAATTAATCATTTTACCGTTGTACCATAGTTCTGGAAGTATAGAACTAAGTAGATCATGATTTTTTCAAAGGAGTATGGAGGCTATCTGCAAAAATTAAATATTTTTACTCATTCTAATGATTGGGACAGTAAATTTGGGACAGTGAATGGGAATGACGTGCAATTAATGTGTACACGTCCGATCGCCGATCGGACACCACCGATAGCCTCTGATTATCGTCCTGAATCAAACTATACCTTCGGAGGACAGTGAACTCGTCAGGATCGCCGGCAACGATGAACCTATCGAAATCGACGGTCAATGATGCGAGATCGCAATTGTGGCGATCCCCGACGGGTTCACCGTACCCCCCAGGGTATATTTTGGTTCGGGACGGTGGCCGAAGGCCGCCGGTAGTATCCGATCGACGATCGGACGTGTACACAATAATTGCCACGTCATTCACTGTCCCATTCATTGTCCCAAATTTACTGTCCCTATCATTACTCTTTTATGAAATGATAAATTAATATTGTATAACTTATAAACATTTTATTTTTAAAAAATATTTTTTGGAATTTTTTGATTTAATTTTATTCTTTATCCATCGGATATTAAATAAGTTAATTTCAAGGATTTTCAGGGAAATAAGTAAATTTTAATTACATTTTCAAGTATTCTTTATCCATCGGATATTTCACGTATGTGAATTTTAATTTCATGGATTTTCAGGGAAATAAGTAAATGTTCGGTCCATTTAATACATTTGCCGGCCCAATTTAATCTTCTTCTATGAACAAGAAATGTACTAAAAACGTCAGAAGGCGTTGCTTTTCGGCAAGTGGAAAGTCCTCCTTCCCCACCGCCACGCCGGCGTTTGTTCTCCTCATTCCTCCGTCTGTGATGGCTTCTTCCTTGGTTTCCGACAGCTCCACATCTCTCCTCCTCACCGTGATCTGCCTCCTGGCCGCCTCCGCCGCAGCTCGGCCCGGCGTTCCCTTCCATCCCTGCAACACTCTCTTCATCACCTACACGTTCTCCGCCACCGACGCCGCCCTCCCTGGCGACCATCGCGTCTCCGGATCCCTCTTCATTTACCGCATCATCACCTCCGCCCACAGGCCCCGCACCTCCGACGCCGATCCCCGCCCCGAGATGATCCCGCGGGCGCGGTTCCTCCTCCCGCATCGCGAGGTCGCCCCTGCCGAACCGGCGTCCGTCGGGTTCGGCTCCCTCCGAGAGCGGGCCAAGGACATCCTCGTGGTCGCCATCGGGCTCATATTTGGAGTCGGCTGCGGCGCCCTCACCGCGGCCACCATGTACCTGGTCTGGTCACTCGTTGCCCGCCGGCACGATTTCTCCGGCTCGGACGCCTACAACGACGAGGACGATGTGGACGAGAACCCTAAGAAGGCAGGTTACGTCAAGATCCCGGCTACTGATTCTGTCTCCTCCGCCAAGGAAGGGTACGAGGAAAATTAGGGTTTGCACTTACGAAGGTAGGCGGGGTATGGGTAATCTTATGATGCATGTATTTATTTGTATACCAAACATGCTTGTGTTAATGTGGTCTTATATCGTCGGCAATTAACTTGAAATGTTTATGCTTTTATGCTAGTTAACCCAACAATACCGCGATGATCTTTAAAAATCCTCCTGAGAAGTTTGCTGTTGTTTGATAAGTCAATTTGTGGATTAGTATAGCAATCTGATACGAGCTCGCTGGTTTCTCGTTAGTATACTCCCTCTGTAGTCCATCGTCGCGGAAAGGTTTTGGCTTGGAAATTGCGCTTATACTATAATTGTTTCTTGAATTTTTATAAACAAACTGTTGAAGTGGAATCATGATCAGTGGTAACTATACAGTGTTAGAAATGATATTATCCGAAAACGCCTAAATAGGGGAGTAAAAGATGATATCGATCTTCCTAAGTGGTGCAGTGTTGTTGGTCTCGTGACAAGTACAGTGAGATTTTTTTTTTTTAACGGAGAAATCAAATATCTAAGATATTTTATATCTATTAAAAATTGACTCAAATTTTATTGAAATAAATACCTGTCTAAATATCAACTGCATCAACTTGTTAAGGCCGAAAATTCTCTAAAGCTGGGATGGAGATATAGGATATTATGATATTTTGTTTTTCAATGATTGAATAAGAGATGATGTTTGGTAATATAAAACTGAGATCGACTCTAACTCTTATTCTTCTCTCATTTTTAGATTTTTTTCTTTATCAATTTGTCAACTGAGGAGCACAAATTTATCTTGTGCATCTAGTGGTGTTTACATGACAAAGAGATTATTTAACTTGACTATAAGTTGATTCTATAATTTATTTTTCTTTACATAATTGGGATGGACTATGAGAGGCGTAATCATTACAACGAGAAAGGGGTTTATGAGAGGTTAGAAAGTGTCAAACGTGTTAGTGAGAGCCCTAGAGCCAATCATATGATGATTACTTTTTGGACTCATTGTATCATATTCTTGTATATATATTTCTTATATAAAAAGACATTTCTTATGGTTATTGTACTTATGTGTATTGGTGCCAAATAACTTAGTATAATAACATCCTTGAGTAGAAGGTTCTTATCTATATCAATCGATTAGTTGAATCGATAGTGAGATGATATAGAGAACACTACTCTTAATTATTCCTAGTCAAGTATTAACATTCAAGGACAATGTTAATGCATAGAGACTAGCATGTAGGTCAACATGATGACTTGATCTCACAAGTCATGGATATGAGATATCAAGTTGACACATGGGTATACATTAGAGAATGTATACTGAATGGCCCGTCATGAGAAAGTATCATGGATCGTTATATGAGTGTCATATACTTTCTCATGTGACTATTAGTATGACTATTAGTCCTTAGACCTGAAGTCACCATAGTTCCCTACATAAGGAGTTATGTACTTTGGTTTCGTCAAACGTCACCCGTAACTGGGTGGACTATAAAGGCGATTACTGGGTATGTAACAAATTATGCGGAGGGATGTGAGTGATGTAGATGGGATCTATCCCTCCTATATGACGGGAGAGATATCATAGTCTTGATAGAGTGAGATCACTAAGTGCATGGTCATGCCCAAATAAGGCAATATGAGATATTGAGCTTATTTGATTATAGTGAGTCTACTTGGAGTTCAAGACACATAGATTGATTGGAGGATGACACGGTCTATGCTTCATATAAGATCAATCAAGATATCGAGGATAGAAGGACGTTGTCACATATTGTGATGGTCACAATTATTAGTCACATTGGTGATGTTGGATCTCAACATTCTTGTAACTTGGGTAGCAATGATGTGTTGCTAGATACCGCTCATTGCTTATGTTTCTAAGAGGTTAGAAGCATTGCCAACGTTACAAGAACCTATAGGGTCACACACAAAGAACAAATAGATGGAGAAAAATTGAAGTCAAGTTTGACTTGGCTAAATATGGAAAGTCCATAAAAGGCAAGTTTGACTTGACCCAAATCCAAATCAAGTTTGACTTGACTTGGTTCCACTTCAAGTTAGACTTGACATGGGAGAAGAAATGGAGTCAAGTTTGACTTGGCTAAATATGGAAAGTCCATAAAAGGCAAGTTTGACTTGACCCAAACCCAAATCAAGTTTGACTTGACTTGGTTCCACTTCAAGTTAGACTTGACATGGGAGAAGAAATGGAGTCAAGTTTGACTTAACTAAATATGGAAAGTCCATAAAAGGTAAGTTTGACTTGACCAAAAGGCCACCTCACCTTGACTTGACCAAGTGATGACTTGGCTTGGTTTCCCCCCATTTGAATTTGAATTCAAATTGAAAGGGGTTAAGGAAAGCCACCTAATGGCCATTAGTGGCCATTATGGCCGGCCACTTAATGGCCACTTAATGGCCATTAATGGCCATTAAGTGGCCGGCCACCATGGGAGAACAAAAGCGGGTTTTGTTTCATTTTTCCTCTAAGGGATGTCTTCTCTTCTTCCTCTCCAATTGTTGGAGTTCTTCTTCTTCTTCTCCTCTTGGCCGAATCCTACAAGGTGCTAGCACACCTAAAGGATTTCATCCATCTACTTTTGTTCGCGTGGATACTTCTAGAGGGACGGCACTTGACGTCCTAGAGATTCGACATCCAAAAGGGAGCGAACGGGATTAAACGGGGCACGCATCAAAGGTAAAATGTTTATCCCTCTTTAGATCTAGGAGTAGATCGGGTTTTGAAGCATGTAAACGAGCACTCGTAATTTTTGAAATGGCTTTCTTCGCTCGGATCCTTGCTATTGGGGCTTTTGGGGTTTCCGCGACGCGAAAAAGCGATTTTTGTGGCCCGAAAAACCCTACAAAACGCTCAAGGGGTTTGATGCAAAAAACCTTGAGGACTATAGGATTTCAATTGTATGTCTCTGAAAGGCTTGTGTTAGGGAAGAACAATTTTGATGCTTCAGAGAAAGGGGTGCTATTAGGGTATTTTCAAGAGAGAATTATGAAGGGGAGGACGAAGAGGGTGAATAAAGAAAATAAAACAATTGAATAAAAATAAATTAATATAACAAACACAATGTTAACTAAACAGTCTTATGTGATTTTTTTTAAAAATAAATGAATGATTTAGATGAAAAGAATAAATTATAATATTTTTATGAAAATAAATTATGAAATTGATGTATTTAAAAAAAGGATTTTTTTTCTTAAAATAGTCAACCGATTGATAATAAGAATATAGCAACGAAAAGTAAGAAGATAATAAGAATTTCATGTAATTATTAAAAATAGAAAAGAATAATTTATATGAATATAATAAATTATAATATCTTTTTTATATAAATAAATGATGAAGTTTCAAGGGAAAATGGTTGAAAACTCTCCAAATCGAAATTAACATTTGCATGCAATCCCTACTTGATAAAATCTTTGCTTGCACAGTTGCACTCCATTAACAAGATGATTTTGTGTGTTATTTTTTTTATTAGTATAAAAAAGTAAAAATTTAATATATATTGTAAAGATTTGAGTATAAATTGTTTAAGATTTAGTACTAATTTAAGAAATTTGAGTATTATTTAAAAAAAAAATGAGTATACATTGTTTCAGTATATAGTAAAATTTGTTGTATATATTATAAAAATTTAAGTATGAATTGGTTTAGATTGAGTATTGTTTAAAAAAATTGAGTATATATTTAGAAATTTTAGTATGTGAGGTTGCATCAAGATCATGATAGAGGGGCCACCGCATCAAGATCTTCATAGGAGGGTCACCAAAATTTTATACTCAATTGTCTTAAATTAATACTCAATCAAACAATTTATACTCAAATATTTACAATGTATACTGAGTTTTTTACTCTGTTATACTGATAAAAAAATAACACATAAAATTATCTTGTCGATCTCATCATGAAGTGTATGAAAGATTTTATCAAATGGAGATTACATGCAAAGGTCAGTTTCGATTTGGGGAGTTTTCTCTAATAACTCAAGTTTCAATATAGGTAATTGACGTACCTAAAAAAAAGGTATTTTTTCTTCTTAAAAATGTCAACCTTAAGAAATATTAAGTATAACAATCATTTGATTAACAACATTTTACCAAAGGGCACATGTAACTTTTCGAAGAAAAATGATAGGGAGAGCGAAAATGAGAGAGTGAAAGGCAAATTGAATAACGTGACACTTTGCATGCAGCGATCTCCGACGGGTTCACCGTGCCCCCCAGGATATAGTTTGATTCGGGGCGGCGACCGATGACATACGTACATGTAAAGTGTCACGTTATTCACTCTCCTTTCACTCTCTCATTTTCACTCTCCCTATCATTGCTCTTTTTTGAATTAACCAAAAGGCATACGCTAATTTGATGTTTACCAAAAGATACTTTTTTCAGTACTCTTCCCATTTTACCCTTCTATCAAATCTAACTGCATGCAATCACTTTTTTCTTTCCTCTCTCTCTTATGCACGTAACCTATCTTTTCTTTCTTCTCCTCTCTTCTCATTCCTCACTATTTTTCATGCATTTCTTTCTCTTCTCTTTTTTCTTTCTTCTCTCTTCTAGATGAATGCATGCATTACATGGGTCTGATATTTTTCATATCAGGTCGCGTTGGGCCTGATATGAAAGTTGTTCGTCGACCAGTTGGGGCTACAGGAGATCTCCGACCAGTTTCGTCCAGTGGCAGATCAATCCACTAATGTTATGTTTGCATTGTTCTTGAAGTTATCTATTTTTTAATTTTGACTCAAGTTTTTTTTCGAAAACAAATTTTAAAATTAAAAGAAAATTAAAATTAAATAAAATTTTATCATCAAATGGTTAAAATGAATTGAAACCTTCATACTTTTTAGATCTAGATTTAAATATTAATATTTAAATTAATTAAAATTTTTTTTATTAAATTAAAACTAAAAGATCATATCAGGCCCACGTTGGGCCTGATATAATTCATATTAGGCCCAATGGGCCCAATATTAGTTTCTTTTTTCGATTCTTTGTTATTACAATTAAACACCTTGGAGAAGTCCAAATAAACAATGGATAGCATATTTGAACTCTTTGTAACCTCAAAAATCCACGAGAACTCAAATTTATGAAATCAGAGCTCTCTAAGTCAATAAGTGAATTTTGGTCAAAAGCCACTGATTGACTTAGAGAGCTCTGATTGTAAAAATTTTATTTCCCGTGGATTTCTGAGGTTACAAAGAGTTCAAATATGCTATTCATTGTTTATTTAGACTTCTCCGAGGTGTTAAAATTTAATAATGAAGAATCGAGAAAAAAGTCAAATATTCGGGCCATTGGGCATGATATAAGATCATATCAGGCCCACCGTGGGCCTGATATGGTCCCATATCAGGCCCAACGATCCCAATGTGTGATTTTTTTCTCGATTCTCCTTTATTAACCCACTGATTTGACCTAAAGAGCTCTGATTATAAAAATTTCAATTTTCGTGGATTTCTGAGATTAAAAAGGAGTTCAAATATGTTATGTATTGTTTATTTGAAATTCTCGGAGGTGTTTAAATGTAATAACGAAGAATTGAGAAAAAAGTCTAATATTGGGCCCATTAGGTCAAAACCCACTAATTTGACCTAGAGAGCTCCAATTGTAAAAATTTCAGTTTCCGTGGATTTCTGAGGTTATAAGGAGCTTAAATATGTCATTTATTATTTATTTCAACCTCTCCAAGGTGTTAAAATATAATAATGGAGAATCGGAAAAAAATCACACATTGGGGTCGTTGGGCCTGATATGGATTCCATATCAGACCCGCGTTGGTGTTAGATCGATGTCATTTGCTAGAGGGGGGGTGAATAACAATTTTCGAATCTTTTTCTTCCTACGTTGTTAGTTGCGCAAGCGGAAATACAAAAGAATAAAACTAACAACAAGAAAGCAATGCTAACAATATCGATTTACTTGGTATCCACCCCTAAGGGTGACTAATCCAAGAATCCTTCGGTGGATCACTCCCCGGATAACCTCCGGCTAGGCCTTATCGCTCCTTGTGGGTGGAGAAACCTCGCCACAACACCTCGACAATATTTGAGCACCAAAGGCTACTAATCTACTCTATCTAAGCAGATTTCGCCAAGACTCCCAGCATAAACCGAGTTCTCTTTAAATAGAACTCAGGCTGGAAAACCCGCTGGCAGTCAACTGCCCCCACTCAGATTCGACCGTTAACAGCCCCAACGTTCGAATTCTGCTACACACCAGTCGACTGCTCCCAGAGCAGTCGACTGGTCCAGGGCCAAATACACATTGTGAGTCTTGGCAGTCGACTGGACAACCCCCAGTCGACTGCCAGCTTACAACAACACTCCTACTCACTCCGTTGACCCTCCTCCACGCGTGCCTTCAGGTACACTCCCTTGGCTTGCCCCTCGAAGTCATCTTCCACCGACTATCGTCCCTCGGATGCGCACGCAAGTCCTCGACTTGCCTCCATACCACCCTTCACGTGTGCCCTTGAAGTCCACTTCCCGGTTTGCCCTTGGAGTCCTCCTCCCTCGGCTCTTGTCCCTTGACTCAGCTGACTCTTCACCAGCAGCCTTGACTATTGCCTTCGCACCCTCTTCGTCTTCGGCCCTCGTCCCTCGGATGCACACAAGCCTCTAGCTTGTCTTTATGCCATCCTTCACGTACACCTCGAAGTCCTCGCCCCTCGGCTCATCATCCCTGCTATGCCAAGGTCCCTCGGGTGCACACAAGCCTCCAGCATGCCTCCATGCAACCCTTCACCATACCGAAGTCGTCCAGCCAAGTCAATATGTGTAAACCTGCACACTTAATTACACATATTAGATCACAAGGGAAAACCTAACTTAAACCCTTTGCCCAAACATCAAAACTCATGGTCACTCCGGACCATAGATTGCCTCAACAATCTCCCCATTTTTGATGTTTGGTAATACGTTTAAGTTAGGGAAAACAAATAGTAATAAGTAGCAAAAACAATGCTAAACAAACAACTGTACTTACGTTGCCAAGACTCCCCCTTGGACTTACACCGCCAATACATATGCAATGCAAACAATGTGTGGATCTTGTCCCAAGGCATCCCCCACCTAACCCTTCAAGTTAGGAATTTCCACCAAAATGGGCTTTTTAAAATCTATCCCAAGGCTCCCCCTACATTGGTCTTACAAAGACTTTTTAAGAACCTCTCCAAGGTTCCCCTTACGCCAAACATGGAGCAACCATGCTCCCCCATCATTTCAGCTCCCCCTAGACCTAGGGTTTCTTGCAAAGGTGTGTTTAGTTTTTCAAATTAAACCCAACACTTCTCCCCCTTTGCCTAACATCAAAAAGACCCAACAATATCTCAATTATTGATTTTTTTTAATCCCCAATGATCCTAAACACAGTGTACTAACCCTCCATACACTCGTTTTCCATCATTTAGACCACTTCCCAGCTGCTGATACAAAAATTAGCCCTGACCAGTCGACTGCCCCCCAGGCAGTCGACTCATACTCTGAAAATTAGTTTTTCAGACCACATTCAGAAATGCGTCAGAAATTCCACACATCTCCAAAAATTTTCCAAATTTTATGGAGAAGTTTGTGGTACCCATACCTACTTGGGAAAAATACATTCACCCATATATCTATTATCATTCCCAAGTTTGACACAAAACCCAAAATTTTCTATAAAAATTAAGGCAAACAAGAGGCAACCTCCCCCTTGACCTATGCCTTTTCCAATTTTCAATTTACCAGGGTCAATTTCTACCCAACTTGACACCATAACACCGAGGTTAAGTTTCACCCAACTTAACACCATAAATTTCCCATGTCAAGTTAATCCAAACTTAATAACCCAAGTTTTCTACCCTAGAACCCTCTAGAAAATCATAGAAAACATGAAAAAATCTAAAAATATGCAAGCACATTTGCTATGATATACTCTATCCTAGAAAAATATGATTTCATGAAGATTATCAAATGTGCTTGACTTTTGGTACAACCTCTAAATTCCTCAAACATGATCATTTGTATCAACTTCCAAATTTACCTCTAATTCCATGTGTTTGCTAAAGCTTACTATTATAATTTGACACATGGAATTGTCTTCAATTCTCTCCTTTTTATTTCTTAATCCTAGATACATATGGGAAACTTATCCATCTTCCTTGATTTTCAAGATATCAATAAAGCCTTATTACATTAAATCATGGGGTAACACTTATGAAGTCATAATCAAGGATCTTAATCCAAAGTCATATCCTATCATCCAATTTTGCAATTCCTTACTATCCAATATATCTTTTGGTCTTAACCCTATGGATCAGTCGACTGCCCCTGAGGCAGTCGACTGGCAAATCGAATAGAAGGTTCTAGGGCTGACATCAGTCGACTGCCCCAGGGCAGTCGACTGATACCAGAATTTCAGGTTTTCAGCCCAATTTCAGAAATACCTAGTTAATTCCATAAATCTCCAAAAAATCTGAAATTTCGTGGAGAAATTTGTGGAACCTATGTCTACTTGGGAAAAATATGTTTCCAAATAAATATACTTCAAATCCCAAGATAAGCACGAAACTCAACTTCTCCTAAATTATATCATTTAAACTTCCCCCAAAAGTCCTAATTGTGGCCTTTCCTCAATGTATCTTCTTATACTTGATCATAATTCATTTTTAGCACTGAATTATATAGTATTTAACCATTAAACCTTAATTTTATCGAATATAACCCTATTTTCATCTTTTTCTCCCTAAAACTCCTTTTAATGTGTCAATTCTCTAGGATTAAGACTTACCCTAGTCTTCCAATCCCTTTGGCATATTTTATCTAATTTCCTAGGAGAAAACCTCTTGAGATCCATTTACCATGGACCCCAAAGCCTCCTAGAGCTCCCTTGAGCTCTTAGCCCTAGCCACATCCCTAGGTGACTCAATTCATACTAGACCACACCGGTGTGCCCCCGGTGACTCTTGGCCTACAAAATGAACCCTCTTAACCTTAGACATCTTGTCCTTGGTTAAGTCATTCTTTTTACCTTTTGATGGCATTTCCTTGCCATCCTTGGGCTTCTCCTTCTTGCCATAATTGTATGCTTCCCCAGCATACTTCTTTTTGTTGGCATTGGAGACTCTAGACCGGTATCCCAAACCCGATCTATCATAGTTGGGTTTTATACTACCCAACACCATATCTAACCCCTTAGATCCAACCGTGAATCTTTCTCGGGTTTTTTTTTTCAATTTATCAAGTCTTGCCCTCAAGGCTTGATTTTTTCCTTTCCAAGTTTTTAACCTTAGTGTCCATATGTCCATTTTGGACATTTTTAGACCTACCCATCTTTTTAGGCATATGTCTCCCCTTCTTAGAATTTATGCCTTGATCCTTAGGTCTAGAGGTCTTAAATTTTTCATGATACATGACCTTTCTAGAGTTTTGATCTACTTTGTTAACCCTATTTCTATCGTTATACCTAAATCCATGATTATGCACAAGCAAGCACTTTTCATTATTTTAGCATACATGGATGAATAATTGACACTATTTTTAACATGCATGGAGGAACTTAAATTTGAATTACATTTTAACTTAAGGTTAGGAATTATCTCCCTTACCCTTGGAACTCCCCCTTGATGTGAGCTTCTTTTCTTCTCATTCTTCTCCCATCTTCTTAAGTGCTCCATTTTCTTGAGCTCTCCACTCTTTGGGCACTTCGTGTGGTAGTGTCCTAGCTCACCACACGTGAAGCATCTAATTTTCTTTCTCTTCTCTTGGGATCCTCCATTCCTACAACCCATGTTAGATTTAAGAGAAATTGAAATGGGTTTGGGATTTACCTCCTTTTTCTTTTCCTTTGGACACTTGTCCTTGTAGTGTCCCTTTTCATTGCATCCAAAGCATGTGATATGGTCCTTTTTCTTTGCTTTAGTGGAGATTGGAGCTTCTTCTTGCTCTGGGATTAATGAGGGTCTCTCCTCTCCCTCAATTCTCGAGGTGGTGACCTCCTCATCTCTTCCTCACATGAAGATGTGGCAAATTTAATTCTCTCCTCCTCTTCGGATATTGAACTTGATTCACCCTCCGATTGATCCTTTTTCTCCTTTTCTTCTTGTTCTTGTGTCGAATTCTCATGTAGAGCTATCACTCTTCCCCATAGTTCATATGCATTTTGATATTTTCCTACACCACTAATTACATTGCTAGGCAAATTATATTAAGTAAAATTGCAATTACCTTTCATTTGTCTTTGATTGATTTTGTTGCTCTTGATTCTAATATCTTGGTCGGAGCTTCTTCCCATGCTTATCTCTAGGAATTTCAAATGGTTCTTCAAGCACAATCCTAAGGTCCCACTCCATTCCAAATCATGTCTCTATCCGCATCATCCAATAGTTGAAATCTTCATGATCATAAGGCGGTGGAGTGTTGATATCATCCCCCAACTTGATTTCCATCATTTTTCCCTCTAGCTTGTTCTCCTTTGGCGGTTAGTCCAATAAAAGCGGTCCTTCGCTCTGATACCACTTGTTAGATCGATGTCGTTTGCTAGAGGGGGTGAATAGTAATTTTTGAATCTTCTTCTTCCTACGTTGTTAGTTGCGCAAGCGGAAATACAAAAGAATAAAACTAACAACAAGAAAGCAATGCTAACAATACCGATTTACTTGGTATTCACCCCTAAGAGTGACTAATTCAAGAATCCTTTGGTGGATCACTCCCCGGATAACCTCCGGCTAGCCCTTGTCGCTCCTTGTGGGTGGAGAAACCTCGCCACAACACCTTGACAATATCTGAGCATCAAAGGCTACTAATCTACTCTATCCAAGCAGATTTCGCCAAGACTCCCAGCCCAAACCGAGTTCTCTTTAAATAGAACTCAGGCTGGAAAACCCGCTGGCAGTCGACTGCCCCCACTCAAATTCGACCGTTAACAACCCCAACATTCGAATTTTGCTACACACCTACTCACTCCGTTGACCCTCCTCCAGCGTGCCTTCAGGTACACTCCCTTGGCTTGCCCCTTGAAGTCCTCTTCCACTGGCTATCGTCCCTCGAATGTGCACGCAAGTCCTCGACTTGCCTCCATGCCACCCTTCACGTGTGCCCTTGAAGTCCACTTCCCGACTTGCCCTTGGAGTCCTCCTCCCTCGGCTCTTGTCCCTTGACTCAGCTGACTCTTCACCAACAGCCTTGACTATTGCCTTCGTGCCCTCTTCATCTTCGGCCCTCGTCCCTCGGATGCACACAAGCCTCTAGCTTGTCTCTATGCCATCCTTCACGTACACCTCGAAGTCCTCGCCCCTCGGCTCATCATCCCTGCTATGCTAAGGTCCCTCGGGTGCACACAAACCTCCAGCTTGTCTTCATGCAACCCTTCACCATACTGAAGCCGTCCAACCAAGTCAATATGTAAAATACGGCGATTCGAAAATCCGAACAAGAAAATTTTTCGAGATTTTTTCGGATTGAGTCTAGGGTTTATCGAATTAGAGAAAAAGGTTTAAGGTGAATTCTTAAACTATGAAGGATTAAATAACTTTATTTAATCCTAAAGGTCTAAACTAAAATTGTATCTAACTATTTGTGGACTTTTTGAGTTTTGGCTAAAGCTTAGGGGTTAAGAGGATAAACTATCTAATCCTAGAGATGTGATGTGGATTACAAATAAATTGGAAGGTTAAATGGCTAAAACCCTTAACCTAAGGGCAAGATTTGAATTTCTGAAAGTGGAGGGACCTTTCTGCAAAAGACCCCCCCTTTAATAAAACCTTTTCCTTGTGTGAGCCCAAAAACCCGCAGCCACAACCCGATTCCCTTTCTTCCTCCCCTCGCGTGACCTAGCCGCCACAGCCAGGCGGCGACTTCTCCTCTTCCTCTCTGCTTCGCCGGCAACCAAGAAGAACACACTGGAGCCATCTTTTGATCCCTCTCTCATTTCTCTTGGTCTCACCACGGCGTCGATCGATCCATCATCGATCGCCACCCTAACGCATCTCCGGATTGTCGCAAGCACGGGTTGCCCTTTTTCTCCTGGACCGTGCTGCCACACTGATATGGATCCGTGCCCTAGTTCTGTTGTCATCCCTCTCCGATCTTCCACGCGGTTAGTGGAGCTCCGAGTTATCGCTGGTACATTTCCTTTTGTAAGATCTATAGATTTGATGAATCAAGGTTGTACTGAGTTCTGCGTGGATTGGTATAGTTAAACCAGGGTTCTATTAGATTTCCTTGCTGCAATTCTAAGCTAGGAGCGTGTTCATATGGTGCATTAGATATGGAGCTTACTAATGGATTTCTTCGTTGGAAATTTGGGTTTCTGTTTCGGTAAATCGCTATTGATGCACTGTGTAATCGACACTCTGATCTTGGTTCTCTGATTTTTTGGCCATGAACTAAATCTGTTGAGAGGAGTTCTTGAGTTAGCTGTTGTCTTCTTTTTGGTTAGATCTGTTCTGATTTTGGAATAAACTAGTTTCGGAATTGAATTCCCGGTGTGTCCCCCTGATTTGAGGTTGTGGGTTTTAGTGTTCTTTAATCTTGCAACAGTTTACAAATTGATCTCTGTTGGCAATGTGAGTTTGTTATTGAAGGAATTGATGTTGTTTTGATCAGAAAAGGGGTTGATGAAGCGTGAATGGAATCGTGGTTATCGGTGGGTTTCTCATTGGGATCAGAACAGAGGAGGGGATAAGTTTGCTATCCATGCAAATTCAGGCGGGGATTGTTTGTTTTGAGTGTGATTTACTGCCCATAATCCCATTTCTGTTTGAGATGCATTGGATCTCTCTAGAGGAGTGTTTGCACTACCAATTTCATAGAGTAGCTTTTGTGCCGTGAGTTTGGTTGGATGAGATTAAGTTGTCTTTGTGGTTGTGTGATACATTTTACCATGAGCAACAATGGGATGAGGAGTGGTGATTTAGTCTGATTTCTTTGATTCTATGCTTGTGCCGTATTGTGAGTTGGATTAGGTGTGGAGCACAATTGTGGTGACCATTTGGGTTAAATGTAGGCTAACCCTAAACTTGAACCTAATCCTAACAATTCGACTTAATTGGGAGCTAACCATTTAATTAGGATTAATTAAATGAATAAGAAAATTAGCAATAGCCCAAATTAGTTTAGATAGCTCGTTTAGCTATATAATACTTGTTATTATAGCTAAACACTATGCCTTTGCTACAGGGCACTGCCTTGCTTTCGGACTTCTAGACGGGAGGTTCTTATTTGATACGGGCTCCTTCTACTCTTTGAGGCGGGTACCCTTTGACTTATCTTGTTGATATTGTCATATTGTTATGCATAGACTGTTATAGATAGCAGTTAGTTTATACGCTATCCTTGTTTAGTATGCTTGTTCTGGATACTTGTTGTTTATCCTTGAGTT
Organism: Boesenbergia rotunda; assembly: GCA_024364735.1. Taxonomy (NCBI): domain Eukaryota; kingdom Viridiplantae; phylum Streptophyta; class Magnoliopsida; order Zingiberales; family Zingiberaceae; genus Boesenbergia; species Boesenbergia rotunda. Next base: position 15,231 of record JAGFNQ010006674.1, read on the forward strand.
ATTATGCTGTTAGTTCCATACAGTCTCAGGTATTGTCATATCTATATGTATGCTTAGATATCGTGATGTATCTCTTGCATTTGACATTGAGGGATCAGTAGTTTCCGGCCTGTATACCTGGTAGGTTACCAGTATTTCCTGTTATAGGATTCAGACTGAGACTTAGTATACTGAGGACTTGGTGAGGGAGGTATGTGTATCTATCATACACCATCTCTGCATTGTTGCATGCCGGCGATCAGCGACTCCCTTGTGGTTAAGCCTATCGTCTTCCGGTACATGATATGCGCACACGGCCACTCATGGGTTAGTGGATACTGTAGGATGTGTGCATTTGCCCTGTATTGCTCCGTTTGACCACTATTTGGAGGGTGGGTCCGGGCGTGGTAGCAGCCAGGGATCCCTTCTCGTACTGAGCCACGAGGAGATGAGAGCTAGACTCCCCCATTGCTTGGGGTAGGAGCGTGGTCTCCGCCAGCATCCTGTCCACCCGGTCACTCCGGAGCAGTGATGGCAGGGTGCGTACAGGTTGTCACAGCTCTACCCACGCGGACGTTGTGGACGATGTCCTGACTGGGACTAGGGGTGACACATGTCATTGCACCATGTGCATATTTTGCATCGTGCATTGTTTGCTGCACTTGATTTCTGCACTTGTTTGACATGCATATACTGGAGACTTGTATACCTTGGATTATATGTTATACTTGTTCCATAGGGACTTATTTCACCCTCTGCAGGATAGATAGATTCTGATATGTATCTTTATTCAGTATCTTCAGTATACCCTTTCCTATTGTTCATATGAGACGGTATCAGCGTAGACTCCTATTGTTATTATAACATACTATGCATATCTGCTGGGTTTTCGCTGAGTTTATGGACTCATACCGTTGTCATATGTTTTTATTTCAGGTTGAGATATTTGGAGTCGCCAGAAGAGCCCAGCAGCTAGTCCCTACCCATCGCGACGACAGGGTTTTGTTGTTGTACTTGGCGATGTATTTATTTCACATTTCTTTTAGGACTTTGTATATGTCTTGTGTGGGTTGTAGTGTGTCCTAAGGGGTTTATGTATTGGTTGATTTGTTGTAAGTCGGACCGGTTCGCAGTCAGATATGATTTACTTAGTTTTATGGTTGTCTTATGCTTTCGTGTTGTATTTATATATTTTGTATGTCTAAGGCCAAATATATATACTGCGTGGGATGTTTGTATGTGTAAATTGTCCGCCGGACAGGGGAGGTGCTGCCTGATTTTCTATTGGACCAGCGGCTCCTGGGTCTCGGGGCGTGACACAATATGTGTAAACCTGCAATCCTGCACACTCAATTACACATATTAGATCACAAGGGAAAACCTAACTTAAACCCTTTGCCCAAACATCAAAACTCATGGTCACTCCAGACCATAGATTGCCTCTACAGTTGGGTCAGAAATGGAATCATATTAGGACCAACGTGAGCCTGATATAATTTTATATCAGACCCAATGTGTGTCTGATATAATTCATATTAGGTCCGATGGACCCAATATTAGACTTTTTTCTCGGTTCTTCATTATTATATTTTAATACCTCGGAGAAGTCCAAATAAATAATAGATAGTATATTTGAACTCCTTTTAATCTCAGAAATCCACAGGAACTAAATTTTTTACAATCGGAGCTTTCTAGGTCAAATAAGTAAGTTTTGACCAAAAATAACTAATTTGACCTAGAGAGCTCCGATTGTAAAAATTCAATTTCTGTGGATTTCTGAGATTATAAGGAGCTCAAATATGTTATTTATTGTTTATTTTGACCTCTCCAAGGTGTTAAAATATAATAACGGAGAATCGAGAAAAAAATCACACATTGGGGTCGTTGGGCATGATATGGATTCCATATTAGGCCCACGTTGGGCCTGATATAGGTATATATTAGGCCCACGTTAGGCCTGATATGGGTCCATATCAGGCCCACGTTGACCCTGATATGATCTTATATCGATATAATTCATATCAGACCCAATGACCCCAATATTTGACTTTTTTCTTGATTCTTCGTTATTAAATTTAACACCTCAGAGAAGTCCAAATAAATAATGGATAGCATTTTTGAACTCCTTGTATCCTCATAAATCCATGGGAACTGAAATTTTTGCAATCAAAGCTCTCAAGGTCAAATTAGTGGGTTTTGACTAAAATCCACTGATTGATCCAAAGAGCTCTGATTGCAAAAATTTCAGTTGCCATGGATTTCTGAGGTTACAAAGAGTTTAAATATGCTATCCATTGTTTATTTGGACTTCTCTAATGTATTAAAATGTAATAACAGAGAATTAAGAAAAAATCACTCATTGGGGGCGCTGGGTCTGATATGGATTCATATCAGGCCCAATGTGGGACTGATATAATTCATATCAGGCTTAATGTGCCCAATATTAGACTTTTTTCTCGATTATGCGTTATTACATTTTAACACTTTGGAGAAGTCCAAATAAATAATAGATAACATATTTGAACTCCTTTTAACCTCAGAAATCCACGGGAAGTGAAATTATTGCAATCGGAGCTCTCTAGGTCAAATTAGTGAGTTTTGACCAAAAACCCACTAATTTGACCTAGAGAGCTCCGATTGTAAAATTTTCAATTTTCGTGAATTTCTGAGGTTATAAGGAGCTCAAATATGTTGTTTATTGTTTATTTCGACCTCTCCAAGGTGTTAAAATATAATAACGAAGAATCGAGAAAAAATCTCACGTTGGGTCATTACACCTGATATGGATTCCCTATCAAGCCCACATTGGGCCTGATATGGAACCATATAAGGTCCACGTTGGGCCTGAAATGGAACCACATTAGGCCCAATGTGGGCCTGATATGAAATGATATAATTCATATCAGGCCCAATGGGCCCAATATTAGACTTTTTTCTCGGTTATTCATTATTACATTTTAACACCTCGGAGAAGTCCAAATAAATAATAGATAACATATTTGAACTCCTTTTAATCTCAGAAATCCACAGGAACTGAAATTTTTGCAATCGGAGTTCTCTAGGTCAAATAAGTGGGTTTTTGGTCAAAACCTTCTTATTTGACCCTAGAGAGCTCCGATTGTAAAATTTTCAATTTCCGTGGATTTCTGAGGTTATAAGGAGCTCAAATATGTTGTTTATTGTTTATTTCGACCTCTCTAAGGCGTTAAAATATAATAACGGAGAATTGAGACAAAATCACATGTTGGGGTCGTTGGGCCTGATATGTATTCCATATTAGGCCCCAATGACCTCAATATTTGACTTTTTTCGATTCTTTATTATTAAATTTTAACACTTCGGATAAGTCTAAATAAACAATGGATAATATTAGGCCCATTGGGCCTGATATAAATTATATCAGGCCTAAATTTGGGCCTAATATGAATCCATATCAGGCCCAATGACCCCAATGCGTGATTTTTTCTCGATTCTCCGTTATTACATTTTAACACCTCGAAAAAGTCCAAACAAATAATAGATAGCATATTTGAACTCCTTGTAACCTCAGAAATCCACGGGAACTGAAATTTTTACAATCGGAGCTCTCTAGGTCAATTAGTGGGTTTTGACTAAAACTCACTGATTTACCTAGAGAGCTCTGATTTCACAAATTTGAGTTCCAGTGGATTTCTGAAGTTACAAGGAGTTCAAATATGTTATTCATTATTTATTTGGACTTCTCCAAGATGTTAAAATGTAATAACAAATAATCAAAAAAAGAAATCTAATATTGGATCCATTGGGCTTGATATGAATTATATCAGGCCCACGTCGGGCCTGATATGGTTCCATATCAGACCCAATGTAGATCTAATATGATCTTTTAGTTTTAATTTAATAAAAAATATTTTAATTAATTTATAATTAATATTCAAATCTAGATTAAAAAGTTTCTAGGTTTTAATTCATTTTAATCATTTGATTATAAAATTTTATTTTATTTTATTTTTCTTTTAATTTTTAAAATTTATTTTTTAAAAAAAAACTCGAGTCAAAATTAAAAGTAGAGAACTTCAAGAACAATGTAAACATAGCATCGGTTGATTGATTTGCTACTGGATGAAGCTGTCGGAGATCATCCGTAGCCCCAACTGGTCGACGAATAGATTTCATATCAGCCCCACGTTGGGCATGATATGAAAAATATCAAGCCCAATGCGGGTCTGATATGAAAAATATAATGCCCAACGCATGTTATATATGCATTCATCTAAAAAAGAGAAGAAAGAGAAGAGGAAAGAGAAAGAAATGCATGAAAAATAGTGAGGAATAAGAAAAGAAGAGAAGAAAAAGAAGATATGTTGCGTGCATAAGAGAGAGAAAAAAAAAGTGATTGCATGCAGCTATATTTGACAGAAGGGTAAAATGAAAAGAATACTGAAAAAAATATATTTTTTGATAAATATCAAAATAGTATATGCCTTTTAATTAATTCAAAAAGTTATATACATCTTTTGGTAAAATGTCGTTTGATTAATATATAAAGTCATGAGAGATCAATTCCTAATTAATAATTACATTTTCAACTCATGATTTATCTCATATCTGTGAGCACTGTGAGAGATATTGAGAAGAGCGTTCACATTAATATATAGTAATAATATTAGATATTGATAATAAAATGTGAATATAATCATTTAAAATAGGGAGAAGAGAGTTTTGTGTAATTAATTTAGAAATAGAGAGTTACATATAATTATTAAAAAAATATATAAATGAATGGTTTGTATGAATATAATATTTTTATAAAATTAGTTATGAAATTTCAATATAGGCAAGGTAATTGATGGATTTTTTAAAAAGGATTTTTTCCTTAAAATAATCAATAAAAAAATCTTAAATTTAGCAACATAATATTGGATATTTAAAAAAAGAAATACAATCATTTAGGATGGAAGAGAATTAAACTCTAACGGCTAAGGGCACCTGCAACGATGTATTAATCGAGCGTTTAACACATTGTTCATATTAAATCTATGGCGACGAGTGCATTAAAATGTTGACGCGATGAACGCGTTCATCGTATCAGGACATGACATCCCCAATCGATTAGGAGAGTCCCCAATCAATTAGGGACACCCGTAATCGATTGGGCAATTAATTACGAGTGCCCCCAATCGATTGGGCAATTGGGCAGCCTCCCCAATCGATATGCAAGTATATATTTTTTATGTTATAATCTTTTATTTCAAATTTATAATAATAATTTAAATTTTGAATAATGATAAATATATTTAAAAATATTATTATTATTTATTTTAAATAATAATCATTTAAATTTATAAATGAAATTGAAAATAAAAAATATGTATATAAAAAAATGAATATGTGAGATAATGTATACATATGAGATAATATGTATCTGAAATATGGACCCCATCCAAAAATAATCAGCGTTGAATGTTAAACGAATGTGAAAGAATGAAGATGTTAATGTTAATGTGTATATAACATGTGGATCTTCGGGCCGGATCCTCTGGTCCCAAAATCCCTGGTCTATCCCTGGTCCACACTCAAATTGCGGTCGGATCGTGATTGTGATCCGGCCGCAATTTGCTTCAATCCCCTCTAGGGTTCACCGTGCCCCTCAGGTTATAGTTTGGGTTCGGGCGGGTGGCCGGAGGCCACCCGACGGCCTAAACCCTAAATCCGGATTTAGGATTTAGGGTTTAGGGTTTAGGGTTTTAGATTTAGGGTTTAGGCCGTCGGGTGGTCTCCGGCCACCCGCCCGAATCCAAACTATAACCTGAGGGGCACGGTGAACCCTAGAGGGGATTGAAGCAAATTGCGGCCGGATCGCAATCACGATCCGACCGCAATTTGAGTGTGGACCAGGGATGGACCAGGGATTTTAGGACCAGAGGATCCGGCCCCTGTGGATCTTATGTTTTTTTGATAATGTGGTAGGTATTATAATGTTAAATGTGTTAAACGGTTACGGATGCCCTAAGGGATATTATGGTAATTGCGTTTCATGAGTTGCATGCCTCGCACGTGTGAGACGACGTTACGAGTCCAAGTAAACCGCACGCCTCCGTAAGGGTTTTACTTCGCTGTTAACTTGGCATAGGGTTTGGATTTAGGGTTTAGGCCGTCGGGTGGTCTCCGGCCACCCGCCCGAATCCAAACTATAACCTGAGGGGCACGGTGAACCCTAGAGGGGATTGAAGCAAATTACGGCCGGATCGCAATCACGATCCGACCGCAATTTGAGTGTGGACCAGGGATGGACCAGGGATTTTGGGACCAGAGGATCCGGCCCCTGTGGATCTTATGTTTTTTTGATAATGTGGTAGGTATTATAATGTTAAATGTGTTAAACGGTTACGGATGCCCTAAGGGATATTACGGTAATTGCGTTTCATGAGTTGCATGCCTCGCACGTGTGAGACGACGTTACGAGTCCAAGTAAACCGCACGCCTCCGTAAGGGTTTTACTTCGCTGTTAACTTGGCATAGGGTTTGGATTTAGGGTTTAGGCCGTCGGGTGGTCTCCGGCCACCCGCCCGAATCCAAACTATAACCTGAGGGGCACGGTGAACCCTAGAGGGGATTGAAGCAAATTACGGCCGGATCGCAATCACGATCCGACCGCAATTTGAGTGTGGACCAGGGATGGACCAGGGATTTTGGGACCAGAGGATCCGGCCCCTGTGGATCTTATGTTTTTTTGATAATGTGGTAGGTATTATAATGTTAAATGTGTTAAACGGTTACGGATGCCCTAAGGGATATTACGGTAATTGCGTTTCATGAGTTGCATGCCTCGCACGTGTGAGACGACGTTACGAGTCCAAGTAAACCGCACGCCTCCGTAAGGGTTTTACTTCGCTGTTAACTTGGCATAGGCAAGCGAGCGGCTGGAAGGAGCTGGCAATGGCGTTCCCCTCCTCTTCCACCTGCACGAGAGCTTTCTACCATGAATCTTCTTCCCTCAATGCTGCCCGTTCCGGTTCGTTCGAGATCAAGGGTATGAGGATCCAATCCAACACCAATCCCAGTCCACTCGGTCTTAGTTCTTCCATCCCAAAATCCCTCTTTGCGTCCCCTTTCATTGCTCCTGGACGTAGTGTTTTCCATCAGATGAGGGAGTGGAGTTTCTTTTCGGCTCTTGATCATGGTAATGGAGCCGGCGGCGACGATGGACGACGAACTAGCGGAGGAGGTGGCGGCGAAGAAGGGGATGCTGATGATAGTGAAGAGAAGGAATTTGGACCAATTATGAAGTTTGATGAGGTGATTTGGGAAACGGAGGCTCGTGGCGTGAGACTACCTCCTGATATGTTGGAGGCGGCGAAGCTTACAGGAATACGGAGGGTTCTTCTCTTCAGATACTTTGAATTGGAGGTATTCTAGTGTGGCTTTCTGCTAAAGATAGTTGCTTCGGGTCAAAGATCTCATCTTTGCTTCTTTCTTTTGTTAATGAAGGCTGCGTGGTGGCCCCTTGGTGCTGCCATTAGGAGTTGCTCCTGGCTTCGTAATCGGATGCTTGCTGACCCATCATTTCTTTTTAAAGTGGCAACCGAGGTCTGTTGAGTTCTATAATATTGGCCTTTTCTATGTTAGAATGGAGGATCAGTTGGAGAAGTTTTCTTTTAGAATGCCAGTTTCTTATCACTGAATCACTGCAGGTAATTATTGATTCTTGTTGTGCAACTTTTGCGGAAGTTCAAAAGAGGGGGAATGATTTTTGGCCTGAGTTTGAGTTGTATGCTGCGGACCTCTTGGTTGGGATAGTCGTTGACATTGCTCTGGTGGGATTATTGGCACCCTATGTAAGGATTGGACGACCATCTGTGGCAGCATCAGCAGGTTTTTGGGGAAACCTTATGCGTGCCTCTGAAGCATTGCCTAGCAGGTAAGTATCCAATTGTCTGCTCATGCTTCATTCTTTCCATCTGTTACACTCCTTTTGTTTCTCCGGATTCTTGAATTTATATTTTCCCTACATTCTAACCTTTCTGCTCTCCGCACGCCACATCAATGACATGGCTTTCACTTGTTAAATGACGTTAGTTTGACTTATGCATATTACTTCTCTGTTTTCATGTTATGCACAAGGGCATACTTATCTGAATATTGATTGAGACAATGTGATAGAGGTCATCGCAATCTGCAGAAAAAGCGTGGAATCTGTTTATTACACTATAATATTGTTTAATTTATTGCTACCTTCCCTAGTCATTCAAGAACTACACCAGTTGCTCAATCTATAACTATTGATAATTTGGATAAATCCTATTTGCACGTTTCCTATTATGTATCAGTCATGGACTCATGGTAACTTATAACTTGAATCTTCTATAGCATGATTGTTATAATTGGTATAAAATCATCATTATCAAGATTGGATGATTAAAAATCTATTCAGCAGCTGTATTGGATCGGTTGGAATGGTGAAATTGGGATGGATAGGAAATAAAAGAAAGAAAATAACTTAGAATTATTTATGTAACATTATAAAAGACATTAAAAAATCTTAAAATGATGCATATTATGAATGGATAAATTCCAAATTATAATATAAAAATTTGAAATAATAAAATTATATAAATATCACATACTATATTAGCATGCCAATTGATAGCATAATATTAAATTTATCTAAAAGAATTATATTGCCATTTTACATACATTATATATTAGGATATTCTTAATAAATAACGCTATATTATAACAATTAACAAAGACACATGCATACATCTTCATATATATATGTGTGTATGCAATATCTATTGCCCCATGGGCATAACTGAGTTGGTACCCAAGTGGTAGACTTGTATCAATGGGCAAGGGTTCGAGTCGCACGGAAAATAACCCTCCCACTTAGGGGGCCGCTCAATACCTGATTTACTTTCCTTCATCTCACCGCGGAGTCGACGATGAGGGGTATATGGCGTGAGTGTTATCACATTTTGCATAAGTGTGTTCTTACTAAATAATTCCACATTGTAATGTTAATTAACACACACACACACAAATATATATATATATATATATATATATATATATATATATTGTGTGTACAATATCTCTTAGAATATTCTTAATAAATAATGTCATATTGTAATGTTAATACACACACACACACGATATTTTTATGTTGCAGACCACTAGTCCGAACGAGCATTGCGAACTAGAGAGCAGCAATTTTTTTTAAAATTTTTTTGTTTATTTTGTTTTAGCATGTAGTTATGTGATTTAGGGTTTAGGGATTGAGTTATAGTATTAAGTACAAAAAAAATCAAACCAAAAAAAATTTTTAGGTGTGCGGCATATCAAAACTCTCTCCGCGGCAAAAATTTTAGAGAGAGAGAGAGAGAGGTGATTTGCTGCTCATCCTCCCTTGCGCACCTGCGTGTGCGATCGAGAGGGTGCGATCACGTTGACTATTGATCATCACATGGTCGTACCCTCTCAGACGTGCACGCAAGTGCATAGGGGGAGGGTGAGCAGTAGATCGAAATCGTATATATAAATATATAATATTGATATACTGCGCGCCTGACGGAAGGCGCCTTCCATTGTTTTTTTATTTTTTTAAAAAGTAATATTTCCTCAAATAAAAACTATACTTGTCACGCCCCGAGACCCAGGAGCCACTGATCCAATAGAAAATCAGACAGCATCTCCCCTGTCCGGCGGACAATTTACACATACACACAGATAAATATATCACACACAATATATATATTTGCACAACCACGCAGTTTAAAGGGCCTCAGGCCTCAGATATATGCAGAAACAACAGTTATATGATTATAACTATCGAAAAACCAAATCCGAACTCACCTGAGCTGCCAGGGGGCAGGATCAAAACCAAAATCGAACGAAGTCCAACATAGGACTCAAAAGTACAATACCATCCAATAAAACGTGCATACATGGTTAAAACATCACAACGGAAGCATAGGAATACTACAGGGTCCATAACAAAACAACGAAAAACCAAAAAGAGCTCCTCTAGAGCTAGGGACTGGCGGCTCGGGATCTCCTCGCAGACATCAACCTGAAATAAAAATATATGGCAACGGGGTGAGTCCATAACTCAGCGAATACCCACAGATATGCATAGGAGGTTATACTAACAATAAGAGTTCAGCTACTACAGTCTCATAGCAACAGTAGGGAAAGACTAGTACTGAACATACCGAAGTAGATACATACCTGAATCCATCTAACCTATATAGAGGGTAAGAAATACCAAAGGAAAACCAATAGACATATAAGCTCAGATAACAAGTCTCTAGAATATGCAATGTCAAACAAGTGCAAGAATCAAGTGCAGCAAACAATGCACGATGCAAAATATGCACATGGTGCAATGACATGTGTCACCCCTGACACCAGACAGATCAACGTACACCTGTCATAGGGACGTCTGAACGGGTAGGGCTATGACAACTGTACAACCTGCCATCACTGCTCCTGAGTGACCGGGTGGACAGGATGCTGGTGGAGACTCCGCTCCGACCCCAAGCAATGGGGGAGTCAAGCTCTCATCTCCTCGTGGCTCAGTACGAGAAGGGATCCCTGGCTGCTACCACGCCCGCGCTCACCCTCCAAATAGTGGTCGAACGGAGCAATACAGGGCAAATGCACACATCTACGGTATCCACTAACCCATGAGTGGTCGTGTGTGCATGTCATGTACCGGAAGACGATTAGGCTCAACCACAAGGGAGTCGCTGATCGCCGGCATGCAACAGTGCAAGGATGGTGTATGATAGATACACATACCTCCCTCCCAAGTCCCCAGTATACTAAGTCTCAGTCTGAAATCCTATAACAGGAAATACAGGTAACCTACAAGGTATACTGACCGGAAAACTACCAATCCCTCAAGGTCAAATGCAGGAGACAATACCACGATCTCTAGCATACAAATGGATATGACAATACCTGAGACTGTATGGAACTAACAGCAGAATAACTCAGGGATGAACAACAAGTATCCAGAACTGACATAATAAACAGGGATAAACAACAATATCCAGAACAGACATAATAACCAGGGATAGCGTAAAATCTTACTGCTATCTATAACATTCTATGCATAACAAAATGACAATATCAAGATAGATAAGTCAAAGGGTACCCGCCTCTAAGAGTGAAGTCCGTATCAATCGAGACAGAACCACCCGTCAAAATAAGTAACAATAAATCTGATCAAGCTCCTGTATCAAGGACGTAATTAATTAGCTATTAACAACAATACTTCAAGCTAATTAATCTCTAATTCGTTTTAGGGTTAACCTAATCCGTCCCTTTCCATTTAATTAATCACAATAAATGGCTAAACCCTTATTCGTTTAGGATTAGGTTTAGTCTACATTTAACCCATAGTTTCCCTTTCTAAGAAGCCAACACCTAATTCCAATAACCACAACAGAATTGAGCTTACCTCACACCCAGCTGCTCGAAAGCAAATCTCAACCAGTTAGAACGTTGCAATTAGGAAGCTGAGCAACCTCCAATTAAACCCTAACTAGGTCCACTGCCAGGTTCGCGTTCCAAACAAAGATCACCACCCTAAAACCCATTACACAGCTTTAATCCAAACAGAAATCATCCACGTCAACAGTAGGATCCCCCAAAGATCTTACCTCAGATCTGGTGATAGGAATCCTCCACCTCACAGCTCCAATTGGAACGTCAGCAATGCGAATAGCGATTGTTTCCTCCTTCCTCTACCAATCTGCTCACGGAAGAAACACAGGCAATCAACGGATGGAATCAAAAAAAAGATATTCCACCACAGCTCACGGCCAATTCTAAATAATCCAATCACAATCTCAATCTCAACCGAGATAGCCACAACAGAACTCACCAGGATAGCCACCGAAGGATCGCGCGCCTCAGCTCCGTTCAAGACTCAATCTCCCGATCGTTACCGAGCAGAGATATTTTTCCCCTAGTCGAAGTCGTCGACGGTGTCCTGGTTTCCCTCCCTGTAGTCGACCTCAGGGCGCTCGGTGGTTGGAAACGGGACCGAGAGTAGCCGGGTTCGCGAGGGAGATGGAAGCCGACGAAGAGGCGACAATGGCGTCGGCCTACGGCTAGGGGTTGCGAGAAGAAACAAAAAAAGGTGGCGAGGTCGGCGAGAATGAAGAGATGCTTACGGTTGCGGCGGATTAGGGCAGATGCTTGTGCGATGAGTGGAAGAGAAGAGAAGAAATGGCCGTCGGCTGTTGGGTTCGGGATAGGCTGCGCGATCGGGCGAAGTGGAATGGAGTGCAGCGAAGAGAGCCCTAACCAACTCTTATAGTGGCCTATTTACTCTTTAGTCCAACCCATTTCTGCCTAATCACAAAACCACCCCTAGGGTCTTAATTCCTTATACATTACATCCTTAAAATTAGTCCCAGAGCCCGGAAAAATTCTAGAAACTTTCCGAAAAATTTCCGGAGTAGAACAAACGTGTCGGATTCAACAATACTCCTAGGGTTCACCTTCCCAATTGAGTTATAATATTCAAGGTAAAAAAATTTAAGATTTTACGCCTAGGGTTTAGGCATCCCAATTGGGTTATAGTTTTCAAGTAAAAAAAATTAAAAATTGAAAACCCCTAGGGTTCACTTCCCAATTGGGTTATAGTGTTCAAGCTAAAAAAATTAAAAATCAAAAAATTTTTGGTGTTCATGGAGTATATTATATGTATTTAGGATTTATTTGAGTAAATGCTGAATTTAAAAAAAAAAGAAAAAAAAATGATTGAGGCGCCTCCCATGCATGGGAGGCACCTCAATCACAAAACTTTTTTTTTTTAAAAAAAAGGGACTTGAGGCGTCTCCCATTGCATGGGAGGCACCTCAAGTCCTGTCGCACAAAGGCACGCAGGCGGAGGCGCGCAGGAGATCGATTCTCTCTCTCTATATATACAAATTTATATGCATGTGTGTTTGTGTGCCATATCTGTTAGAATATTCTTAAACATACATACATAAGTCTTTAGGGGTCTGGGTTGGTGCATATGTGTGCTTATTCTTAATATTTTATCCTATATGTTTAGTAGAGTCCTCAATTACCTCTGAATCAAAGTTTATTTGCTTACTATTAATGAAGGCAAGTTTTTAGGCTCTTGTTGATCAACACAAGTTCATGGCAACTTTCTAGCTGCATTGAAACTACATGATTCAAGAGAGCTATGGAAAATTTTTCATTAGGATTCAAGTTGGATTGGGGAGAAGTTGGCTAGATGCCTAGATCAACCACGTTTCATTTCAACTGACTCTATGATTTTCATGCTTGATTTGATTTAAATCCAACAGTTTGTATCCATTATCTTGTAAAAGCTAATTCATTATAAGCTAATTTCTTCATATCTATAGTTTTTTTTAACTCTGCTAATATTTGTGAGATGCTTAATTTTTCAAGGAAGATCGGATTTGCTAAGGCTGGGACTGATCTAACCCAAAAAAATCTTTATCATTGTTATCCAATTTTGAGATCCATGTTTGGTAATTTAAAAATCTTTACTGGTGCAATGTCAGAGGTTAGATGTCCTCGGGCTATGGAAACTCAAGCTGAAACAAGTTTTGTTGAAATATTTCTTGTAGCTGCCGTAGCATAGACTTTGACCTATAGATCTAGGGCTCAGTAAGTAATTTGTATGGAATTGTTGTCATTCTGCAGATGTGGATAATATCTTGTTCTTTGAACTTTGTACTATTTTTTCTGGACAGATGCTTACATAGCCTTCCCCCCCTTTACTACTGACAGTGTTTTTGAGGCTGAAAGGCCAGGCTGCAAATTTACTATTCAACAACGCATAGGGACATATTTTTATAAGGTATGATGCCCTGTAATAACCGTTTGCAATTGGCAGACTTATTTTTTACATAATCTGTTTGCATTTCAGTTAGGGTGCATATCCTCATAGCATCAACAAGATTAACACATGCTCATTTTACATGTTCTCTGCAGGGAGTTCTGTATGGATCAGTTGGATTTGTTTGTGGTATATAGGCCAAGGTATTGCCAACTCAATAATGACTGCTAAGAGGTAAAATTATATCGTTTATATCTTTCCAAGTATATGCTTCCAAGCTTTATGCCTTTATGGCTTGAAATGTAGTCATCTTATTTTTTGTTGTGGTTTTTTGTGATTAGGTTCTTTTTAGGTAATCTGTACAATGATTCTTGATAGTAGCCTTTCTAGAAAAAAGAATAATTCCTTGCTGTTAAAAGGAATAGGGTGTGAGAGGAGAAGATAAAACTCCACTTTTAGTCTCACATCTCAAAAAGGTTCCTAAAAAATAATAAGAGATCTCCCACCTGAGTGGTTTGACCTTTTAGATTGGATTCAGCTCTTTCTTGGATTTTAACATCAAGAGTAAGTTGAGGTAGATGCTCGAGTGGACGTAGAAGAGGAGCAGAGTGACAAGAAAAGGAAGCGAGAGAACGTTGAGGTTGAGGGGAAGATTAATAAGAACAAAAAAAGGGGGAAAAAAATGAGAAGATGCTGACGGAGAAGTGACCAACAGGGGTGGTAAAGGAGATCACGGGTAAGAAAAGGGGCAACGAGGAACAACACCATGGGAAGGGAACTAAGGACTGGCGGTCGATGGAGAGGTTTGAATGGGCGGAGCTAAAGCTGCCGGAGGTTATGTAGGAGAAAAGGCTCATGCTAGGGAGTCCCATAATGCGGCAAAAAAGATACTGAGAGAGGAGGCAAGGAAGCATATCGGCGACACGGGTCTCCGAGACTATCTTCTGAAACACATGGCGGGCAAGGTGGTGACTAACGATGTCAAACGGTTTTATTGGCAGCAGGGCGCCTGGAGTATTGGCCGGAACTAGCAGAGTTGGTGGATTTTCGGAGTGTCTCAGGAAAGTTGATGTGAGATATCGCTTCGTTATCGATATTGGCAGCTCCTTGACTGAAGCTTGAAACCTAAAGTCTAGAGTGTTGAAATATCTGGAGTAGTATCACAGAGATGATGTGGCTCTTCACTCTTCATCAAATATAGAATACCAATGATTTGCAAACAATAGCATTAGAAATTCACCTTAGCAAGTGTTTTGGACTGGGATCTATGATTTGGTCTGATAGGGCTATGTTGGGCACTCTGGGCCGTCGACACAAGCTGGGCTTATCCCTATTTTTAATATAGAAGTAAAATATTTTTACATTTTTAAAGTAAAAAAACAAATAATTAAAATAAGTTATAAAAGATTATTTTATTATTTTTTATAAAATTTTAGACATTTTCTATTATTGTTTATATATATAATATA
>JAGFNQ010006675.1:0-46803 GCA_024364735.1 Boesenbergia rotunda
AATTTTTTGGAATTTTTTTCAATTATGGAAACTTTCGAATTATAATAAATTTTAGATTTAGAAATTTCAAAGTTTGGAAATCCTCATGAAATTTCGCAAACGTTTGAAATTTTCTATTTTCTGAAATTTTATAATAATTTCGAAATCTTCCCATCTTTGGAAACTTTCCAATTTTGGAAATTTTTCTATTTTAGAAATTTTCCAATTTTGGAAATATGTAAGTTTTCTTTGTACCGGAAACTTGCAATTATTCTGAAAATCAATTTTCGAAATCTCGCAATTTTGGGCACTTTCTTTTAAGAAAGTCTAGACAAATTCATGGACAGTTAATTGACAATTAAATTTGAATTGGTTTTTAAATTGACAACAAAATTCTTTATTTTGGATTGAGCCTCGGGGAGCCGTCCAATTTAAAGTTAGTTGTTGTAATTTAATTTCCCAATTTTTTAATTAAAATTGTCATGTTTGATTGGATTGAGCCTCGGGGAGCCGTCCAATTGGATTTACAACACATTACTTTTCTTTGGGTATCTGAGCCTCGGGGAGCCACCCTTAGAAAACAATTTGTTGTAATTAATTAAATCCATGAATAAAATATGTTTAAGAGGTGATGCTCTTACATATTGTTGTCTCCAAAATTAATTAGGAAAATGGTTTCCTATAGAGTTTCTTAAATGAGATTTTCATGAAAATAATATGTAGTTGAATTAAGGGATTTGTCTCTTAATTTAACAAGATTTGATTTAGAGAAATCAAAGTCCTGAACATATTATTTCCGAAATTAATTATGACAATTTAGGAAATTGTTTCCCAAAACAATTCCTTTAATAAAGTATGAAATTATGATTAGGAAATCCGGTTCCTAATTTAATTCATGAGACTTGATAAATTAAGTCACATACATACTTTATTAAGGAAATCGTTAGTCATGACATAATTTTATGTCATGAATGTGCTTAAAAGGAATGAGACCCAAAACCCCTTACAAAATATTAAGGCCAACACCTTCCATTAATATGGTTAGAATCGGAGTTTTGTTTCTCGCTTGGGTTGATGGACACATCCATGCCCGACTTGAACCTCAACATGTTCAAACCATGGAATTAGTTTATGAATAATATAGTTCGAGTCAGAGGTCAATCATTAGTTTTGGTTGTTGGACACATCCAAGCCTGACTAAGCGGTTGAATGAGCTCCAACCATGTTAAAACTATTTCTTGATTAATGGGTCAGCCTTAAGCTTGGAGCATCGATTTGTTGTGCCACAGCCAAGGTCGATGCAAAGAGAGGTGCAGTTGGGTGCTATGTATAATGATACATACTTGTTAATGAGTTAACAACCCAATGATTTATGCAAACATTCAATTAGTTGATAGCATAATGTGATAGTTACATATATGTGATGTGTAATCGGTATAATTACCTACCTTCATAGCTAAGAAGAACTTGATGGCCACAGCCATGGTTGTTCTTATCTATGGTTGGATATCAACCTATTTGGAGATGTTCCTACGATCTCCCGAATTGATAATAAGGGTGACTCAATTCGTAAAATAAATAGGATTTAATTTATGTATGTTGATACATTCTTTAATAAATCTTCTCACATAATCTCAATTTGTATTTCTAGGATAATCACTCGATCATGTCTTCTCTGAATTTGCGTTCCATCTTGGACACCAACAAATTAACTGGGCCTAACTTCATGGACTGGCTTCGAAACCTGAGGATAGTCCTCAAGGCAGAGAAGATTGCTTATGTCCTTGAAAATCTACTTCCCTCAAATCCTCCAGCAGATGCAACTCCAGACCAATTGGTGGCCTATCAGAAACATGTGACCGATTCTGAACTTGCAAGTTGCATCATGCTAGCCTCTATGATACCTGAGCTGCAAAAGCAGCATGAGCATATGGATGCTTATACCATCATCTTCCATCTTAATGAGTTGTTTGAAGAGCAGGCGAGATCCGAAAGGTTCGAAGTCTCCAGACTCCTCTTCACAACTAAGATGCAGGAAGGCACTTCCGCCTCGCAGTTTGTGCTAAAGATGTTGGGGTACATTGAGCGACTAAACACACTCGGTTTTGCAATGGATCATGAACTAAGTATTGACTTAATTCTGAGTTGTTTGCCCAAAAGTTATTCGCAATTTGTGATGAACTATCGGATGAACAAGCTGGAAACTACCATTCCTGAGTTAGTCAACCTGCTGAAGTCTGTAGAGCCTTCTGTAAAGCAGGAACAAAAGGCAGTTCTGTTAGTTGGTTCCTCGAAGAAAGGTTCTAAGAGGAAGGCCAAAGAACAGAATAAGGGAAAGAAGAAAAAGGCTAAAAAGACTGAAAAGAAACCAAAAGGCACTTGCCATCATTGTGGCAAAGAGGGTCACTGGCGAAGAAATTGCAAAGTTTATCTTGAGTCCTTGAAGAAGAAGGCATCCGATGCCCCGTCCTCTTCAGGTATCTTCGTTATTGAATGTCACTCTATTTCCTCAAATACCTGGGTACTTGATACTGGGTGTAGCTCACATATATGTAATGACATACAGGGGCTAAGGAATAGAAGAAGACTCGTCAAGGGAGAAGCAGATTTGCGAGTTGGAAATGGAGCAAAGATTGCTGCTGTTGCCATCGGAACATACTTGCTAAAGCTCCCGACTGGACGTATCTTAGAACTGGATAATTGTTATTTCGTTCCTTCGTTAATAAAGAACATTGTATCTATTTCATGTTTGAATAAAAAGGTTATCATTTGACTTTTAGTAACAATTGTTGTTACATAACTTTAAATGGTGTTCTTTATGGGAATGGAACTTTGTGCAATGGCATCTACACGTTAGATTTATCCAGTGACGTTTTCAATATCGAAGTTAGCAACAAACGTGCTCGAATAGATAATCGAATAGACTCCTACACTTGGCATTGCCGTCTTGGCCATGTAAGTAAGAAACGCATGACCGAATTGCACCGATGTGGAATTTTGGAATCATTTGAACCCGATTCATTTGATACATGCGAATCGTGCTTAAAAGGCAAGATGACCAAATTACCCTTTACCGGAAAAGGTAATCCAGTGGGAGAATTGCTTGGTCTAATACATACTGATGTATGTGGACCAATGTCAACTCTTGCACAAGGAGGCTATAGCTACTTCATCACCTTTATCGATGATCACTCACGATTCGGGTACGTGTTCTTGATGAAACACAAATCTGAAGCTTTTGATAAATTCAAAGAGTTCAGAAATGAAGTAGAGAAACAACTTGACAAAAGTATTAAAATACTTCGATCCGATCGGGGTGGTGAATACTTAAGTCAAGAGTTTCAAGATTATCTAAGGGACAATGGGATATTATCCCAATGGACTCCGCCATATACACCACAGCATAATGGTGTATCTGAGAGGCGCAACCGAACCTTGATGGACATGGTTAGGTCAATGATGAATCATGCAACTCTTCCAAAATCCTTTTGGGGTTATGCACTTAAGACAGCTGTTTATTTATTAAACAGAGTCCCGACCAAGGTAGTCTCTACTACTCCATATGAGATTTGGAATAGTAAGAAACCTCACTTAACTCACCTTAAGATATGGGGTTGTCCTGCTTACGTAAAGCGGGTTGTATCAGACAAATTGGATGCTAAGTCTGATAAATGTCTATTTATTGGATACCCTAAGGAAACGAAGGGTTACCAATTCTATCATCCCTTGGAACAAAAGGTGTTTGTTTCAAGGCATGCTGTATTTCTAGAAAAAGAATTTCTTTTACAAGAAAACAGTGGGAGTGGCTTTGAACTTGATGAAGTTCAAGAAACTCCAATAGACATTACAGAGACACCGAGTCTAGGCCCACAACCGATAATTCATAATGATGAGCTATCAGTTGAACCTAAAACTACACCACCTCTTCGTAGGTCTGATAGGACACGCAACATTCCAGAGAGATACGGATTTCTCGTAAGTGAATCGAACGACGTGTTGCTCATTGGCGATGACGAACCTATCAGTTATGAAGATGTTCTGAAAAGTTCAGAAAGGGACAAATGGCTTGAAGCCATGAAGTCGGAAATGGATTCCATGTACGAAAATCAAGTATGGGACTTGGTTAACCCACCTGAAGGGATTAAACCCATAGGGTGCAAGTGGGTTTTCAAGAAGAAAACCGACATGGAAGGTAATGTTGTTACCTTTAAGGCTAGATTAGTGGCAAAAGGATATCGTCAGAAACAAGGAATTGATTATGACGAAACCTATTCGCCAGTAGCTATGCTTAAATCCATTCGGATGCTCCTAGCCATAGCAGCTCATTATGATTATGAGATTTGGCAAATGGATGTGAAAACAGCTTTCCTTAACGGAAACCTGCTTGAGGACGTATACATGATACAGCCTGAAGGTTTCACATCGGTTGATAAAACCAAGGTATGCAAGCTTCGACGATCCATATATGGACTGAAGCAAGCATCTAGGAGCTGGAACATCCGTTTTGATGAGACAATCAAAAAGTTTGATTTCTCACAAAATCCTGACGAACCCTGTGTGTACAAGAAGGTTAGTGGGAGTGCAGTCGTATTCCTAGTATTATATGTCGACGACATCTTACTTATAGGAAACGATATTTCAGTCTTACAGACAGTTAAAATTTGGTTATCCAAAACTTTCTCCATGAAAGACCTGGGAGAAGCAACCTATATCCTTGGGATTAGAATCTATAGAGATAGATCAAAATGGTTGCTCGGTCTTTCACAGTCTACATATATAGACCGAGTGCTAAAAAGGTTTAGCATGTCGGAATCCAAAAAGGTTACCTTCCCATCAGGCATGGGATCAACCTTTCAAAGTCTATGTGTCCGCGCACAGAAGACGAGAGGATTTGCATGAATAAGATTCCCTATGCATCCGCGATAGGATCTATCATGTATGCTATGTTATGTACTAGGCCTGATGTATCGTATGCTTTGAGCGTCACAAGCAGATACCAGTCGGATCCAGGAATGGATCACTGGGCGGCTGTTAAGACAATCCTTAAGTACTTAAGAAGAACTAAGGATGTGTTCCTAATATATGGAGAAGGAGATTTGGTAATACGTGGGTATACAGATGCCAGTTTCCAGACAGATAAGGATGACTCCAAATCGCAGTCTGGATACGTATTTACTTTGAATGGAGGCGCAGTAAGTTGGAAAAGTTCCAAACAAGACACCGTAGCGGATTCCACCACGGAAGCGGAATATATCGCAGCTTCGGAAGCAGCAAAGGAAGCAGTCTGGATCAAGAAGTTTGTCTCCGAACTTGGTGTGGTTCCAACCATTGATGAGCAGTGCCGGTTTACTGCGACAACAATGGAGCTATTGCACAAGCAAAGGAACCAAGGTCTCATCAGCGATCCAAACACGTGCTTCGCCGCTATCATCTGATCAGAGAGATTATAAGTAGGAATGACATACAAATTGAGAGAGTTCCCACTGAAAGGAATATAGCGGATCCTTTAACTAAGGCCTTGCCTCAAAGTAAGTTTGAGGGTCATGTTAGAGCCTGTGGTATTGGATACCGTAGCGATTGGCATTAGGCCAAGTGGGAGTTTGTTAGTGATATGAGAGAAGTGTCCTAAGGCAATCGCCTTATGATTGTAAAACATTTATATTAATAAATGATAATTCACTATTTGAGTATACATGCTTCTGTATTTGATTGGGATCTTAAACTCATCTACTGAATGTCCGCAATACAACTCACAGCATAAGAGAATTTGTGATGAGATCACAACTAGTGATTATCTCTAAATGCGCAAATGTGAAGTATTGAAAATATCCCTAGTCGATTAATTGATAAAAACGGACACTATCAATTCTGTTGAGACTAGCATGGGTTATTCTCTAATCAGCTGATTCTCACTGGCTGGTGACATTGGGATGTCCGGAGATAAACATGGATGCTAGTTAAGGGAACTAGTTCATTGGAGTGACTAGCTGTAAGACTTCATATGGGAATCTACATGTAGATATGTCAATGAAGATCTTACTGCGGCTTAAGTGCGATGTTCCTTTGACTTGCGGTGTTTAAGTCATCTTGGTCATGGAGACTTATACTTTGACATCTTAAGCAAGCATCTCCAAGGAGGTGTGGACCCAGGATGATCGGGTATAAGCCGAAGTGCCCGAAGATGTTTGAACAGCCTACAAAGGATTCACCACTCCTTGCGAGGAGATGTATACCCAGGCCTATCGTCGGATTGTTACTCAAAGCCTCTGGCCAGAGCATATCATGTTTAGAGTGAGAGTCTCTAAAATACATGAGAGTAATTAGAAATCCAAAGGACGAGTAAGACATTACTTGGGCTAGGTGTGACGTAGTCAGCCTAGTGGGGACTGACACCATAGACCGTGTCCTGAACCAAGTGGGTTTAAGGTGGTGAAGGGAATGGGGCACGATTCATTAGAGCTGCTGAAGGGTTTCAGAATAATTTCTTCTGGGGTCAAACCGTTGATCTTTCGATTAATTGGGGATCATGATGTACTACTAGGTGCCACTCATGATCGTTCTATAATTTGTTGATTATAGACGGCCAACATAAATCGAAAGTCTATTTAGTCACACGCACTACGAGTAATCCGAGGGATTTAAAACGAGTTGAAAATTGGATTTTCTGATTAAGAGAAATAAGTCGAATCTGAGTTAGTCAGAGGCGCAATGGAAGCTAAAAAATGGCTAAGTCTTTTGAAGGCTTTTTGGGCGAATTAAATGAGTTTAATTCGCGGCGGTTCGGGTTGGTTTTGGCCGACCAAAGAGGGTGTTAAACCCTCTTTGGTGGCCGGCCAAATAGAGGAGAATAAACCAATTTAATTGGTTTAATTAATTAAATAAATCTAGTACGATTTATTTTATAAATTATGGATAAATAAATTTGTGTAAAGAAATTTATATAAATAAATTTGTAGAAATTTATTCCTTTTATGGAAGTTAAAATAATCCATGAATTGGGTTTATTTTAATTTTATAAAATCAATTATGAATTGATTTTTCCATAATAAGAAAGTTTATAAATTTCTTATAAAATTTATTCCATAATTTAAAGAGAAGAAGAATTAGTTTTTATTATAAATTAGTTTATAATAAAGACTTGGTTTAAACGGAATTAATTCATAAGAATTTATAGGATAAATTTCTTATGATAAATAATTAGTTTTATTATAAAGTTAGTTATAATAAAATTTATAAGTGAATTTATAGGATAAATCTCTTATGATAACTAATTTGTTTTTATTATAAATTATTTATAATAAGACTAGGCTTAAACGGAATAAGCAATAAGAAAATTTATAAGATAAATTTCTTATAACTAATTCCGTTAATTCCGTTAATTCGGTTTAGAGGGAGACTTAGCAAAGGAGTTGCTACTATATAAAGGAACCAAAGGCTAGCCCTTATTCCACACAATTAAGAGATTAATTACTCCCTCTCTCTTTCTCTTAATCTCCTCTCCTCCACCTCTTCTTCCTCCCTTAGGGCCGGCGTACCCTAGCCTCTCTAGGGCCGGCGCCCAACCACAACACCAACAAGGGTGTTTGCCGTGAGGTTTCAAGAAGGAGAAGAACCCGAAGACGAAGAAGAAGAAGCGGATAGCGACTCCTCTCTTCTCGGAATTTGATTCCGTTATTTCATCGGTTAGTTTTTCCATTATTTCTCTTGTCCTTCTAGTTGTGCCTTCCGAGAATCTAGTAGTTCTCGTCGGCACAAAACCCGTGACTTTGTGAAGTCATCCCGAAGAGAACTCGGCGTGGACGCGAATAGAGGCGGAGCTTCCAAGGGACGCTACGGTTGGATCTCGTCCCTTCCTTCGAGATACGCGAGGTATAAAAGTAAATTAGTTTACTTTTCCGCAAACTTTTATTTCATGATTATGTCGATACACTATAAGGTTGCATGCTAGATACGAAGTTAAAATAATTTAGGAAATTATTTTATGCAAACTCTTCCGCTGCACGTAAAAATTTTAAATTTTACGAACTCGTATCCTTGTCGACATGCACCCGGTCCCAACAGGCACCATCTTGGATTCATGAGTGTTTCATTAAAACGGTCTGTCTTTCCACTCACATAGGTGACACTTCTATCAAGAGTATCCTACCATACTCCACCTTAAAGGTATAGAAGTCATTAAAAGCATAAGCTTATTCTCACTACATGTGGTAGGACAGCACCAAATCAACCTAGGATTGGGATAGTAGAGATAATTATTTCTCTTGTGTTGTTACACAACTTTTGTAACTTCGGTGTCCCATTGAACCAAGATCTTGGGATCTCCAGTCAACAAGGTTGGGTTACCGCTACAGTCATTTTTAGTTGTAGATTTTCAATCACATTCCTCTTGATGAGCAGTATACTTGATCTCGATTTAGCCCCTTCGTTAGGGGATCTGCCAAATTATCCTTAGATTTGACATAATCGATTGCAATCACTCCGTTCGAGATCAACTGCCTAATGGTATTATGTCAACGACGTATATGTCGTGATTTACCATTATACATACTACTCTGTGCCCTTCCAATTGCCGATTGACTATCACAGTGGATAAGTACGGCGAGCACAGGTTTTATTCAGTTCGGAATATCTTCCAAGAAATTCCGCAACCATTCAGCTGCTTTATCAAGTGCTATAAACTCGGATTCCATTATTGATCGAGCTATGCATGTTTGCTTGGTGGTTTCCAAGATACTGCTCCTCCACCGATCGTGAATACATATCCACTAGTGGATTTGGAGTCTTTTGTATCAGAGATCCAATTAGCATCACAATATCCCTCCAACACTGCGGGATACTTTCCGTAATGTAATCTGTAGTTCATATTATATTTTAAATATCTAAGAACTCGCATCACTACTTTCCAATGGGTGTCGTTTGGATTGCTCGTAAAATGACTTAGTTTGTTGACCACACAGGCAATATCCGGACGAGTACAGTTTGTGAGATACATTAAACTGCCAATTATCCGAGAATATTCCAATTGCGATATGGGTTCACCATAGTTATTCGCTAAGTGTTGACTTAGATCCATAGGTGTTTTTACAGTAGAGAGATCGTATGCATTGAATCTTTTCAATACTGACTCTACATAATGGGATTGTGTTAAAACTATCCCATCGGACGTCCTGAGAATTTTAATTCCCAATATGACATCTGCTCGACCCATATCTTTCATGTCGAAACTATTGGTCAACATTTTCTTAGTACTCATTGATGACATCATGATTACTTCCCATTATGAGCATGTCATCTACGTATAGACAGACGATTACATAACTCTCACGTGTGCTTTTGATATAAATGCATTTGTCACATTCATTTATTCTGAATTCGTTTGACAGCATTATTTTGTCAAATTTTTCGTGTCATTGCTTTGGTGCTTGTTTAAGTCCGTACAACAACTTAACAAGTCGACACACCTTTCCATCAGTTCCAGGAGCTATGAACCCCTCGGGTTGCTCCATATAGATTTCTTCTTCCAAATCACCATTTAAGAACGCAGTCTTAACATCCATTTGGTGTATTTCAAGGTCATACAATGCTGCAATGGCTATCAGCACTCGTATGGACGTAATCCTTGTCACCGGTGAGTAGGTATCAAAGTAATCAAGGCCTTTCTATTACTTGTACCCTTTAGCTACAAGTCTGGCCTTATACTTGTCAATCGATCCATCAGCTTTATACTTGCATTTTAGTATCCACTTACAACCTAATGATTTAGTACCAGAAGGAAGGCCTACTAATTCCCAAGTATGGTTATTCATGATGGACTCGATTTCACTATTGACAGCTTCTTTCCACAATGGGTCGTCGGGACCATAGAGAGCTTCGCTTAGTGTTCTTGGGTCCATTTCTGACATGAATGTCATGAAATCCGGCACGAACGATTTCTCAACTCTAGCCCGTTTGCTCCGACGTGGCTCTTCGCTTTGATTGTCAATAGCCCTTTTATGACAACTAAGTTCTGAAACATTATCTTTGTTAGAACTTTCGTTGTCATTATTTTGAACGTTTTCCTTCTTATTTGGAAACACGTCTTCAAAATATATTGCATTCCGAGATTCTATGATTGTACCCACGTGAATATCAAGAATGTCTGACTTATGAACTATGAAGCGATATGCACTACTGTTTTGGGCATATCCGACAAATATTGCATCGAACGTTTTAGGTCCGATCTTAACTTGCTTTGGCTTAGGTACTTCGACCTTTGCTAAGCACCCCTACACTTTCAAGTATTTGTACGATGGCTCGTGGCCTTTTCATAGTTCATATGGTGTTTTATCATCTTTCTTGTGAGGGATTTTGTTGAGAATGTGGTTTGCTGATAATATGGCTTCCCCCTACAAATTCTGGGGTAAGCCTGAATTTATCAACAAAGCATTCATCATTTCCTTTAGTGTCCGATTTTTACGTTCAACAACACCATTCGATTGAGGTGAGTAAGGTGTCGTTGTCTGATGGATAATTCCAGATTCTAAACAGAATTCATCAAACGGTGCACCATATTCTCCACCTCTATCGCTACGAATTATTTTAATTCGTTTTTCAAGTTGATTTTCAACTTCCGTTTTATAGGTTCTGAAAGCTTCTAGGGCTTCGTCTTTACTTCTTAAAAGAAAGACATAACAGAACCTCGTGCAGTCATCAATAAAAGTAATGAAATACTTTTTACCTCCTCTAGTTTGCACAAATTTCAAGTCACATATATCACTATGTATTAATTCTAGAGGAGTCGTTGACCTTTCCACCGAATGAAAAGGTAGTCTCGTCATTTTCACTTCCACGCACACTTCGCATTTGTGTGTTTCGTCAACATCGATGTTCGGTAATAAATTTAGTTTGACGAGACATTTCAGAGTATTATTATTGACATGCCCAAACCGATCATGCCATAAATTAAAACACTCAACAACATAGCTGGAAGCTTTTAATTAATTACCATCAAAGTTACGGTGTACAGTCATTACAACCATCTTGAACAAATTTTGTTCTAAATACCCTTTTCCTACGAAGACATCGTTCTTCGTAAGCACAAAGTTGTTGGATTGGAACACTAGTTTGAATCCGGCTTTAACAAGTGCCGATCCTGAAACTAAGTTCTTCCTGATGTCGGGAACATGGAGCACATCAATGAGAGTTAGCTCCTTCCCAGACGTCATTTTTAGAACAACTGTCCCGAGTCCAACAATTGAGGACGTCGTGGAATTGCCCATATAGAGCTTTCTTCCACTTATCGGGGTGTACTTGGAGAACATCGCCTTGTCCGAATAGACGTGGCGGGTTGCTCCAGTATCGATCCACCATTGCTTCGGGTTGTTGATAACCGTTTTTGTCGCGTTACGGTTTCAAATACAATTTAAGTACCGAATTCCTCTAAACTAATGTAGCATAGAGTAACTCGAGTCGTCTCCCAACGAATGTAGTTGGTGCAAGATAATTCTCATGATCGAATTTTATTGCTTTTGGATTTTTGGATATGAAACTGGGTTTTGGATTTGAGAGCTATGACTATAAAATGAATAGCAGAGCAAGTATGAAATCTAATCTAATTAAGGAAAGACATTGCAGGTAATGAAATCTAATTTAACCTAACTACAATTGCAGCGAAGAAAAGGATAACTAGAAATTGAACATTAACGAAACTAAACATAGAGCAGAACTACAGCATTGAAGAAATCTACCCTAACCTAGCTTAATTGCATGTAATTGAAGACGTAAAACCTAAAGCAATAGGAAGAGCAATACAAAACGAAACTTAAACAACTAAGAAACATCACAATTGAAAGAAATTGTTCTAACAGACATTTAACCAAACACCTCATATGCATAATGGAAATTGATTCAAATAAGTGATAATTGAAACGGGAAGATCCATCAAATACAAGAATTCAACAATTCTATCACAAACATTCATCATTTAACTCAAACAACCAACTATCAAAACAATTAACAACTAAATCAAGTTTAACAAGCAAATTGAATCAAGCTGCTGTAAAGAAGCTGCCGACCCCATGGAATTGAAACTATGAAGAACTTCTATGAAAGAATTTGCTGAACGAAAATGATGAAAAGCTGCTGACATGAAGCTGCTGATGAAGAATTTCTGCCAAATCGGATCTAATCTGATGAAAACAAAGCTGCTAGGAAATGGATCTAATCAAATTGCTGAAATGAAGGCTGTGAAGAAACTGATTTCTGCTGGCTACGGGATCTGCTGAAAATGCTGGGATTGAAAGCTGCCCGAAGGAAAATCTACTGAATCGGATGAACTGCTGAAGAAAAACATGTGAAACATTAAACTGCTGAAGAAGAAAAACTATGGCTGGAAATGAAACTACTGCCGTGAAGAAGAAAAACAGGAATGCTATGAGAAAATTGATCTGCTATGAAGAAACTGCCACTCGGCCCCTTGTGTTGGTGCAAGTTGCATCAATGATGTTCTCCTTTATGTGTTTTAATGTTTGACAATGTACTTAGGTCAGTAATATGTTGAACAGACAAAGGGGAGCGAAGGAGAAGTAACCTAAGCCTGAGAAAAGTCCTAGTTAAGCTAGGCATGGAAACCCTAAGACCTAGCGAAGGGCTGCTAGGCTCTGGTGAAGGGCTGCCAGAACGAAAAAGACCTAGCGAAGGGCTGCTAGGCTCTGGCGAAGGGTTGCCAGAAAGAAAAGACCTAGCGAAGGGCTGCTAGGCACCTGACGAAGGGCTGTCAGGAAAATAAGTCCTAGCGAAGGGCTGCTAGGCACCTGACGAAGGGTTGTCAGGGGAACAAGTCCTAGCGAAGGGCTGCTGGGCACCTGACGAAGGGCTGTCAGGGAAACAAGACCTAGCGAAGGGCTGCTAGGCACCAAGCGAAGGGATGCTTGGTATCCAAGACCTAGCGAAGGGCGGCTAGGCAAAAGTCCACCCGAAGGACCGGGCGACAACCGTCTCCTGAAAGGAGTAGGTGAAAGGCGCTTTCTCGGGGGTAAGAGTTTGCGTCGGTTAGACCTAGGATTGCGTGGAAATCCGAAGTCCGAACCAAGTCCTTAAGGCTAACATTATATGTATCTATGCTTTGTGTTTGTGTATCTTGCAGGTATCAAGAAACGAAGACAAAGCAAGTAAACTAGGTTTGCAGGCCTTAAGGGGGGCGCCCCCAGCAAGGGGGGCGCCCCCATGCAACCAGGGCGCCCGGAGCATCCGGGGCGCCCCCATGTAGTACTAAAACATGCAGTTTCGTGATGCAGTCAAAACAGGTGTCAACCGGGGCGCCCGGAGCGTCCGGGGCGCCCCCAGGCAGTACTAATACATGCAGCAAATGTGTGTTTGCAGAACAGGTGTCAACCGGGGCGCCCGGAGCGTCCGGGGCGCCCTAATTAGTAGTTGTTTTGCTGTTTCGAAGCCAGAACGCAGGATAAGCCCTCAAAGGGGCGCCCGGGTCATCCGGGGCGCCCGGGTCAAAGTTCTTATCACCTGCGGCGAGGTAGGCGCAAGGATAAGAGTTGACCGAGTCTTCCGGGGCGCCCCCAGCGTTCGGGGCGCCCCCAGGAGGCCTATATAAGGGGCCTCGACCCCTCAGCTTCAAACACACTTCCGAACTACGATTCAATTCATTCCGACCGACGACAACGCGCTAAAGACGAGGCTCTGCGACTGGGAGGCTCCAGGAGGAAGTGTGCGGCACTTCGGAGGTCCAAATCGGCCGAGCTTCACATTTTTGCTTGGTTTGCAATTAATTACAGTATTTATTTTTCTTTATTATTGCTTGTAATATTGCACTGTAAGTCGGGTTTCTCCGCCTCCGGAAATTCCGGAAAGGAGACTATTAGTGGACTCAACGCCGAGTACATAGGCCTTGGACGTACTGACCCTGGGGGGTTGGGAACCAAGTAAATAAACCTGCCGTGTCCCCTGCTTTGCTTTCTTTTATTTTATTTTTATGTTTCCGCTGCACTAACGCTTTGAGTCCAGAAGTCTTACGAAAGATTTACGAAAGTTTTCACGATCGATATTCACCCCCCCCCCTCTATCGACGGCACCGGTCCTACAAGTGGTATCAGAGCAAGGTTGCTCTTCACCGGACTAACCGCCGACGGAGCAAAGACGCCAGGAGTTGAGGGGGAGCCCAGGGGTGAATCAGGTACAATTTTTTTTAATGTCTAATTTTAAATTGCATATTATTTGTTTCACGTGCAGGGAGAGAGGGCACTATAAAAATCAGTGCCCTACTCGTAAGACTCGGTCTACACCACCGGCGGCGAAGGAGGTACCAGCGCCAGGAGTCCGGAAGAACAAGGAACATGTACAATGCTTCAAATGCGAGAAGTACGGACACTACAAAAACAAGTGTCCGGCGAAGGTACGGAAAATTTATGTTTCGAAATTTTTTCCTGCAATATTTTGTGATAAGTTAGTTAATTTCTCTGATAAATTAGAATTACTGCATAATAAAATTAGCCTCTTGCATGATAAGTTAGAAAATAAAGATACGACTAAAATATCAGAAATTAATTATTTAATTCAGAATATCAATTTAGAAATTAATAAAATTAATTCTGATAATTTAATCAATAGAATTAATTCTGATAATCTTTCTGATAAAATTAATTTTGAAAATTATTCTGATAAGCTTAATTCTGATGAAATTAATTCTAATAATATTTCTGAAAATTGTAATTCAAATAAAATAAAACCTAACAATAATTCAGAATTCAAATTTGAAAACCTTAAGGATAATTATGAGGATAAACATGATTTAATTAAAAATTATTCTGAGGATAAAAATGATTTCATTCTTGATAATAATTTAATTATAGAAAATCCTGAAGACTACTATAAAACCTTAACTAGTGGCTCATTATACTCCACGTACTTTGAGGATGTTGATGAATCTAATTTTGAGGAGGAAATGGAATTTTCTAAGATTAGGGCCATAATTAATGAAAATTACAAAGGTTCAAATAAATTAAAATTAATAGAAAAATTCGGAAAGAAAGATAAAAATGAAGAAGAAATCTTTGAAATAATGAAAATGATGAATTTAAACCCACAACTGTTAATTAAATCTTAATTAATCAATTTAATTCAATTAAATCTTAATTAAATCAATTTAATTCAATTAAATCTTAATTAAATCAATTTAATTCAATTAAACTTCAATTAAATCAATTTAATTCAATTAAACGTCAATTAAATCAATTTAATTCAATTAAACTTCAATTAAATTCAATTAATTCACCTTAATTCAAATTAATTCAATTAATTCACCTTAATTCAAATTAATTCAATTAATTCATCTTAATTCAAATTAATTCAATTAATTCGCCTTAATTCAAATTAATTCAATTAATTCACTTTAATTCAAATTAATTCAATTAAATTCACTTTAAATCAGTTAATTCAAATTAACTCAACTTTAATTCAATTAAATTCAAATTAACTCAATTTTAATTCAACTAAATACAATTAAAATCTTAAATCACTTAAACCTGAACCAAACTAAAACCTTACCCAAACCGCAACAATTAAATCAATAAAATCAAATATGTCAAAGTGGGTTGACATATTCGCAGGTTCACACGATATGTATCAAATCGAGAATTTGATACATTTTTAGAAACAAAAATAAAATGCCTTGACTTGTTTGACTCATGCATAATCGTCATGCCATGCATTTGCTACTTTCATTAAAATATATGACATGTCATTCATATTTAATTTTTATGCATAATTTAGAAAGGTCATAAGAAAAAGATAATTGAAATTTGGCAACATAGTATTGGGAGGAGGTGAGATGATAGTACGTTGGGGAAACCAACTCTAATAAGATCAAGTCTACTTGGTCTCTTTAGACTGGTGAAACCAGCCGAAGCTACCGATCCAAGACCCAAGCTAGTTAGACCAGAAAATGACCTAATTCAATTTGAAAATGAAATTTCATTAAAAGGCTTTGTCAAGGAAAGGGTAGATGATCCCATAAGGCTACGGCCAAAGAAGGCCTAGTGCCTCGCCAAGACCTGGAAGCCAATTTCTGAAATTCAAATTCAAATTGTCTTTTGTCAAATTCGAATCTAACACAAATTTCAATTAAATCTTAGATTTAATAATTTATGGAAAATGATTCAAGCATCTCACAATACACCTATAAGGCAATCATACTTGTTGTTTTGATATATCTAAAATGGGTGAGATGTTAAGGACTAATGAATTGAAAATATTTTTCAAAATTGTTTTTCAAAATTGTTAGAATATTTTCCTAAAAATATATTTTTCAAAATAGAGCTTTAACATAATAATGTTTTTATGGAATTCATGCTTGTCTGATTGATTATATATATTACACATTTTTCAAAAAAAGGTATATTGTTTTCAAAAATTGATTGACTCACGCAATTAGACACAAGCCTCTTAGGACAACACTAAAGTTCCTTAGGGCACATAGATAGAGTCAAACGGCATTAATGCAGGGGGAGTGCTTTTCGTATTTTTCAAACTGCACTTTAAAAACATTACTATTATTTGAAAATATCTTTTCGAAAATCATGCTTTAATCATTATCACTTGTGGCTCTTCGAAAAAGATTTTACCTATTGCAAAAATCAAATGTTTACCTGTTCTTTTGATTCTGATAAACCCTAAAGACACAGAGGAAGGTCCACTTCATAATCTAAAAAGGACTCCTCGGATGTTTCAGATTTAGGGGGAGTCTGAGTCAAATATTTTTTCAAGTCTTAAACTATTTTTTAAAATTATTAGAAAATTCCTTTGATTTGAATCAAACCTTAAGACTCAAAGGAAGAGTACTTGTGGTCAACAAGCTTCCCAGGACTGAGTCAAGTTTAGGGGGAGGTCAAATTAAAAGAATTATTCAATTACATGCTTTTAAAATTCTAAAAATCTATGCTTTTCAAAATACTATTTGTTAAAATTTGTGTGACTTATGAAATTATTTTGAAATAATGTTTACTTAGGTTGGAAAATTCCCAGGATACTTAGGAAATGTCCTTGTGGTCAACAAGGTTTCCTAGGATAGTGTCAGACTGGAAAATAGACCAAGTTAAGTAAAATATTAGATCTTCAAAATTCACACAGTTTTTCAGCACATACTTTGTGAAATATTATCATTTTTCTTAAAAATTTATAATAATATTTACTTGTTTGAAAACTTTCCAGGACACTTAGGAAATGCCCTTGTGGTCAACAAGGTTTCCTAGGATGGTGTCAGACTGGAAAAGAAACTCAATCAAGTAAAATATTTTTAAAAAAAAATACTTATGTCTTTCAAAACCAATATTCTTAATTTTGAAAAAAAAAAATATTTTCAAATGTATTGTTAAGTACTTAATTTCTCAAAAAAAATATATACTTATATTCTTTCAAAAAGGGATTTAAATAATCTTTTAAAAGTACTTGCACTCCTTACAAATCATCTTTTCAAAGTACTTATATTTTAAACCTAGAGCATTTTTCAAATTTATGCAATTTTTTTTAAAAACAAAATTGCACTAAGTATTTTCAAAACAAAAATTCAAAGTTTTTTATTGTTGATGTAAGTTTTTTTTGATGCATGACAAAGGGGGAGAGAGTGCTTAAGTTAGTTTTTTTTCAGTTAGAAAATTTTTTACTCTCCCAAAACCTATACCTTTTAGTTTTTCTATCCCAAGGATAGTAATTTAGCCCCTTAAACCAATCTAACTTAAGTTATTGTCAAACATCAAAAAGGGAGAGATTGTTGGTGCAAGTTGCATCAATGATGTTCTCCTTTATGTGTTTTAATGTTTGACAATGTACTTAAATCAGTAATATGTTGAACAGACAAAGGGGAGCGAAGGAGAAGTAACCTAAGCCTGAGAAAAGTCCTAGTTAAGCTAGGCATAGAAACCCTAAGACCTAGCGAAGGGCTGCTAGGCTCTGGTGAAGGGCTGCCAGAACGAAAAAGACCTAGCGAAGGGCTGCTAGGCTCTGGCAAAGGGTTGCCAGAAAGAAAAGACCTAGCGAAGGGCTGCTAGGCACCTGACGAAGGGCTGTCAGGAAAATAAGTCCTAGCGAAGGGCTGCTAGGCACCTGACGAAGGGTTGTCAGGGGAATAAGTCCTAGCGAAGGGCTGCTGGGCACCTGACGAAGGGCTGTCAGGGAAACAAGACCTAGCGAAGGGCTGCTAGGCACCAAGCGAAGGGATGCTTGGTATCCAAGACCTAGCGAAGGGCGTCTAGGCAAAAGTCCACCCGAAGGACCGGGCGGCAACTGTCTCCTGAAAGGAGTAGGTGAAAGGCGCTTTCTCGGGGGTAAGAGTTTGCGTCGGTTCGACCTAGGATTGCGTGGAAATCCGAAGTCCGAACCAAGTCCTTAAGGCTAACATTATATGTATCTATGCTTTGTGTTTGTGTATCTTGCAGGTATCAAGAAACGAAGACAAAGCAGGTAAACTAGGTTTGCAGGCCTTAAGGGGGGCGCCCCCAGCAAGGGGGGCGCCCCCATGCAACCAGGGCGCCCGGAGCATCCGGGGCGCCCCCATGTAGTACTAAAACATGCAGTTTCGTGATGCAGTCAAAACAGGTGTCAACCGGGGCGCCCGGAGCGTCCGGGGCGCCCCCAGGCAGTACTAATACATGCAGCAAACGTGTGTTTGCAGAACAAGTGTCAACCGGGGCGCCCGGAGCGTCCGGGGCGCCCGGAGCGTCCGGGGCGCCCGGAGCGTCCAGGGCGCCCTAATTAGTAGTTGTTTTGCTGTTTCGAAGCCAGAACACAGGATAAGCCCTCAAGGGGGCGCCCGGGTCATCCGGGGTGCCCTAGTCAAAGTTCTTATCACCTGCGGCGAGGTAGGCGCAAGGATAAGAGTTGACCGAGTCTTCCGGGGCGCCCCCAGCGTCCGGGGCGCCCCCAGGAGGCCTATATAAGGGGCCTCGACCCCTCAGCTTCAAAAACACTTCCGAACTACGATTCAATTCATTCCGACCGACGACAACGCGCTAAAGACGAGGCTCTGCGACTGGGAGGCTCCAGGAGGAAGTGCGCGGCACTTCGTAGGTCCAGATCGGCCGAGCTTCACATTTTTGCTTGGTTTGCAATTAATTACAGTATTTATTTTTCTTTATTATTGCTTGTAATATTGCACTGTAAGTCGGGTTTCTCCGCCTCCAGAAATTTCGGAAAGGAGACTATTAGTGGACTCAACGCCGAGTACATAGGCCTTGGACGTACTGACCCTGGGGGGTTGGGAACCAAGTAAATAAACCTGCCGTGTCCCCTGCTTTGCTTTCTTTTCTTTTATTTTTATGTTTCCGCTGCACTAACGCTCTGAGTTCAGAAGTCTTACGAAAGATTTACGAAAGTTTTCACGATCGATATTCACCCCCCCCCTCTATCGACGGCACCGGTCCTACACCTTGAAGAGTTGAACTGCTGTGAAAGAAAATGAAGCTGAAATCGTCGGTGAAGTGGATCGTCGCTCCCGAGCAACCGCATCAAGAGTGAGAATGCGAAGTGGAAATTCGGCCGGCGGTGGTGGAGTCGACTAGGGCACGGACCGGCTACCCAAGCTGTGGCGGCGATGAAATGGTGGATACGCCGGCGGAGGTGGATGAATGAGTCGGGAACCCCTCAACTCAGTTGATCGAAGCTCCGGCGACTAGGGCACGGACCCGCTACCCTAGCTGCGGCGACGATGAAGATGGAGGAGAAGAAAATCGCCGGGAGCCCTGCGTGTGGAGTCGATGCCCTTGCCTTCGCGCGATCTCCCCTTTTTGTTCGTCTCTGCTTCAGCGTTTTGATTCGGCTCAGCCAACTTCAGCTCTCGTTTGATTCAGCCAAGCCACAGCTCGAGTTCAGTCCAGTAGCCAAGCCACTTGAGTTCAGCCAAACAATGATTCAGTCCAACAGTTGGTTTGGTCCAGCAGCTTAAGTTGAATCAGCTTCAATAAATGGGTTCAACCAATTCGGTCCAGCTTGGTCAAGCACAGCGGTTCGATTCAATCAACTCGAGTTCAGCCAGCTTTGGGGGGAGAAGAACTTATACTTAGCAACGGACGGCTGAGATCAATCTGACTTCATCCAACGGTTGGATCTCTTCAGATCTGAACCAAACTTCACAGATCCCAATCAATGGTCCTGATCTACCTGTCCCCAGCTTGGATTAACCAGATCAGTGGTGGATGGTCCAGATCTTCCCTTTTCTTGAATGGATGGTCTAGAACATCTTGAGCTCGATCCAACGGTCAGATCACTTCTGATTTGGCTGAAATTTTCAGATCTTGATCTCTGGTCATGATTGATTCTATCTAGAACATGGATCGACCAGAAATTGACCGATGGCTCAGATCTAGCCGTTCTCTGGAATGGACGGCTCCTATTAATCCGATGCTTGATCCCTTTAATCTGGATCCAATCCTGACTCAAGTCTGACCCAATTTGATCTAAGTCCATGATCAATTGAAGCCTACAAAATGATATTCAAATTTAGTGCCAAAAATATCCCAAATACAAAGATTAGAATTAAAAGCCAAAATGAAGGGAATACATGAAACCTAATACAATTGCAAACTTAAGCATATAAAATATAGATCAAACATGGATTTTAGAGCCAAAAATAATCAACAAAATGATGGTTATCAGTTGTCCACCAAATTGGCTTCGAACATGACCGCAGTGAGATCCAGAGTGTTGAGATCTATGTCAGCGGAGGTTGCGACTTGGTTCACAACATTCTTCTAGCTCTTGGTTGTCTTCTTCAGGTGTCTGCAGTCTTTGAACATGTGTCCTGACTTTCCACAATTGTAGCACGTGCCCTTGAACTTTTTGCCTTGAGCCTTCTGGTTCGGTTGCTTCAGCTTCTTCGCCTTTGGTTCCATCAAGTTGGGCATCTCGTCAACTGTCCGCTTTGTTCCTCTAGAGTCGGATAATTTTCGATTATCCTCCTCTATTCGCAGCCGCAGGATGAGGTCTTCAAGTCCTATCTCCTTCTGCTTGTGCTTTAGGTAATTTTTGAAATCCTTCCATGACGGAGGGAGTTTCTCGATTACCGCAGCAACTTTGAATGACTCATTCAGCATCATTCCTTCGGCGTCCAAATCATGCATTATCAGTTGCATGTCTTGGACCTGAGACGTGACGCTCTTGGAATCCACCATTTTGAAATCCAAAAACCGACCGACGATGAATTTCTTCAGTCCGACGTTTTCGGTTTTGTATTTCTTCTCCAGCGATTCCCACAGTGACTTAGCCGTCTCCATTATGCAATATACATTATATAGCGCATTGTCCAACGCATTAAGAACGTAATTGCGGCACAGGAAGTCTCCGTGTGACCACGCATCGCAAGCAGCCTAGCTCCTGAAATTATTTTCGGTAGCGGCTGGCGGGTCTTCACGCAGGAACCGTACAAGGTTTAGCGTGGTTAGGTAGAACAACATCTTTTGCTGCCATCTTTTGAAGTCAGCTCCGTTGAATTTCTCCGGCTTCTCGGCGTGAGGGACGGCGGTGGGTTTATCGTTGATTTTGAAGTCGGCTCCATTCCACTTCTCGGCGTGAGGGACGACAGCGGTTGGTACATCGTTAACTCTGGCCATATCAGTTTACCGAATAATTTTATTGTAGAGCGAATTCTCTCAATTTAGTGTGGTGGTGTAGTTGGTTACCACCTTAAATTAACATACAAGAGGTCTCCAGTTCGAGTCCTCTTGACGTCAATTATTTTATAATAATTGCA
The DNA here is from genome assembly GCA_024364735.1 of Boesenbergia rotunda. Classification (NCBI taxonomy): domain Eukaryota; kingdom Viridiplantae; phylum Streptophyta; class Magnoliopsida; order Zingiberales; family Zingiberaceae; genus Boesenbergia; species Boesenbergia rotunda. The sequence continues at coordinate 21,710 of JAGFNQ010006675.1, forward strand.
CCGATATCGTTTTATGATGTTGGAAATTTATTCCTTCAATAATTCCGAATATATCTCCTCGGTATTTGACTTAGTCGATTCACGTCGGAACTTCCGGGAGGTTGCTTTCGGAGGAAGCAAACTGATTGGTATTTCACGTCGAGGCTAGTGTTGGACACTATCTCTGTAAAACGATATTGCTCCGCTACTGGTGCTCACGGATAGCAGTAATTCGTTTCCAAGATACAACGACGTCGTCTCGGAATAGTAGCACTTCAAATTCCGAGACCGACGAACCTTCCGTTGGCTTCTCGGACTCTTGATGCAGAAGAGGGAGGAGTGCAAATGCTTATAGATTGCAATGCTTGGAATGAATGAAATGATCTAGTGGAGGGATCTATTTATATTGAGTGAAGAGGTAAGTACCCTTTGGTTCGGACAGATCTGGACGGTTCATAACGAAAGGGTATAACCCTTTAAAGGTCATTTAATCTCGTCCCTTGATCTGAAGAGTTATAACTCTTCAGATCCATCTTGATCTCAGCCGTCAGATTAGAATATTTAATTCGACGCCTCAGATCCATTCTCCCTCTTCACATTCAGATCTTTGATCTGACGCTCCAAATCGCACCTTCTTGCGATCTGTCCAGATCTTTGATCCGACGGCCACCATTAAGCGTATCTTGAACAATTAATTTCTCATTCACCCTTATTCGATTTTGAGCAAATAAATAGTTCAGATTTATCTACGCGAAACGTAGATTTCGATATTAAAGTCAAACTTGACTTTCAACGATCGATGGCATCAAAATCGTATCCAACATGTTTGTATAAGCCAAAGCACCTTAGCTAATAAGGCAAGGTTCCAAGCTTTCATGTCTTGAAATCCCAGTCCTCCTTCCTCTTTGGGCCTACACATATCCACTCAAGACCCCGGGGTGTTTCGACACCCATATAAAAGATATATAGATGCTATAAATGTGGCCAATAATTCCTAGAGGAAGAGGTAATATAGAAGTCAAAAGTACTCTACTTCTTGTAGCATTGAGGTGATGAGTTGAGCCTTTCTTGCATAGAAAAGTATCTTTTTCGGCCAATAGTTAAATTTGTCGGACTAGTGAGTCATGAAGATGGCTATAGTTCGAAATTCTTAAACGTTAGGTAACAACTGGTACCTCAGATATTAAAAAGGTGCAATGCCCTCTTGGAAGCCCGTGAGAGAGAGTAGTAGGCATGCTCATCATGTCATTCACTCTGACTAAAAATATATTGGACTTCTAGCGATTAACTTAAAGACTTGCCATTGCCCCAAACTCCTATAGAGAGGAAGATAATAATCTCACTGAATAATAATATATCATCCGCATATGTCAAATATGTCACGATGAGGCACCTACACTAAGGATGGAATTTAAAATCCAATCTAACCATATATTGTTGTATTTGTAGCCCAAGAATCTCTACACAGATACCAAATAGTCTAATAAGTGCCTCCTGTAAAAACTCCCCGAGCATAAAACCTTGAGCATCTCACCCTTAATAGGCATTGATCCCCACAATCCATTCAATCAACACAACAATTAAACATAGACTCATGACAAATAAGAGTAAAATATTCATTAAAGCATTTAATTAAACAAGATATGTTTCAAACCATATCATCAATTCAAGGGCATTACACAAACCATGAAGTTCACATCAAATACACATCACATCTACTTCCTAACACTAGAACATGTAGAGATCTACTCACAAGACATTGAGAGAAGTACAAAGACTCAAAAATAGAAAGTTTCACAAGCAAATCTAGAGAAAGATGAAGAAGCTTATCAGTCCTTAAAGCCAAGTCTTTGGATCTAATCCAAGCCTTCGTTGAGATGGGGGAGCGTCAGAGATAGCTTGGAGTCACTGGAGATCGCTAGAAAGATAGGGGAGAGCATGGAGATGGTTCTCCCAAGGAAAGGGGAGAAAATCCCCTTTTATACTCGAAATTCACTACCCCAATAGGCCCTGTAGCACGGGTCGAGTGGTGTGGCATGGCCTAGCCATGCCATACTTGGCTGGAATGGCACGGCCAAAGCACGACCGTATTGGGCGGCACGGCCTAGCCGTACCACTCTCAACAAAAAGGACATGACTTGAGGCATGGATGTGCCTGGTTGGCACAGCTAGGTCTTGAAAGGGACATACAGCCGAAGTATGGTCATGCCTAGGTGGCACGACCAGAGCTGAGAAATGAAGCACAGGTCATGTCATGGGGCACGGCCCTGCCCCAGTGGACTGCACAGTCGTGCCAAGGGGCACAACCTCAGCTAAAGAAGCGCACGAGCCATGGCAGGGAGCACGGCCCGAACGTGGAAGCTACAGGGGTCGTGCCTCCGGGGCCATGATCAGTCTTGTTAGTCTTTCACCTCTGTTTTGCTCCTTTTCTCATCCATTTAGCTCCAAAACTCTCCTTGAAAGTGAAAATTAATAGTAAAAGTAGATCTCCAAATTAGAAGTAGGAAATATGTTGATAAAAGTTACAAAGGGGCATTACAATCTAAATGTGAATCAATAAAAGCAAGTGAATGAGCATGAAAATAAGAATAAAAAGTATCAAATCTATGCTCATCACCCAAGGTGGGAGGATATTCCGCAGGTGATAGTTCCACAATTCAAACTTGTGCCCAAGGAAGCAAGTTTGTCTCTTGGCAATCAACTGCACTACGTCCTGAGGGCAAAGGAGGAGAAACTGAATCATGTAAAAGGTGAAATTCATCACCTTGGTGGCCTCCCACTACACCAAAAATAACCTTTAACAAAGGTAGAAAATAGTTGTAAAAGACCCCCAAAAACTTCGTGCCTAGGTATACTAGGACTTTCCTGCACACTCAGTATAACTGATTATAAATATTTTAATTTTGAACCCTTTGTCATTATCAAAATAAAGTTTGATCTGGTGCTTCTGACATCAATAATCTCCCCTTTTTTAATTTATGACAATCTAGTTCAAAAGTTAAGTTAAAATAACATTTTAAATAAGTTTCAAAATAACAAATAAGATTTAAAGCACTGTTCAATATTTTTTAGGATAAGAAAAGTTTTGTAACACATGTTAAGTTAAAACAATTTTCAAAGTAGTAAACAGATTTGAAGAGTTTTGAAAATTCAGAAATTTTATTTTAAGTACTTCGAAAATACATGAAGCTCCCCCTTGATATGTTACTCTCCCCCTAAAGCCTTTGAAAATGTGTATTTTCAATAATTTTTGAAAATATTTAAAGTTGAAAAAACTTTTGAGAAATACTTTGAAATCAAGTAAAAATACTTTGAAAACAAACAAGTACTTTTAAATGATACTTTGAAAAATATTTTTGAACAAAAATTTGAACTTGAAAGAAGACTACTTTAAAAGCAAAAACTCTTTTAAGCAAAGATTCTTTTAAAGCGAAACTCTTTTAAAGTGAAAACTCTTTTTAACTTTTCCTTTCTCCCTCCCATGGATATATATCAAAAATATTTAGTTAAGGGAAAAACTTTTAAGTAATAAAGTATGGGTGTTTCAAAAGCAAAAAAAATGATTTTGTTTTTTTTAAATGATGGAGCTTTTTAAAAAAATGATTTTGAAAGTATTAAGTTCAAAGAATGCTTTTTCTTTAGGTATCAGAGCCTGAAATAATAAGAATAAAAACAAAAAAGTTTCAAATGAAGCAAATAGATTATGTTAAGTAAAAATAAATGAATCATGTCAAGTAACAAGAATAATTGAATAACTCTGTAAGATAATTAAATTAAAAATTCAATTTTATTCATCTATTTGAGTCCAAACATGATTTGAGTCCAAGCATGATTAAAAGTAAACAAGCAATATTTTTGAAAAATAATTTGAAAAAAAAAATCTTCAAGCTCCTATCTAATCCAATTTGTTACTTACTAACTGTTATAAAATAATAGCTTTCACTTGGGTTAGTTAAATTAAGTAATTTAATCAAGTTAGATTTGCTAAGCTTGATTACTTAACTTGATTATTTTTTCAGGTGTATTTATTGCCCCAACTTGTATTGATGCACTGACTTAAAATATCTTAAGTTAAGACATAGGCATAAGCATCTCAACTCAGTCTGAGTTGTCAAACAAGGTAGCCCCAATGTGCTTGTGCGATGTTGACTTCTAAATCTATAGAAACATGCAAATTAGGAGTTAAGCCTAAGCTAAGCCCATAATGAAGAAAGTCCTAGTTTTGAAGGGGATAAGATTTTTTAAAACTAAGTAGCAAAAAGAGTAAAACAAATTGTTTCGAAAGGAATCGACGCAGATGGCCAGTCACCAGAGTCCAGCCCACGAGGATAATGACGAGAGGGGAAGAGCTCCTACCCTTCGAGATTAACACGAGTGTTAATGGGAACACGCCGGAGATTGTCCAGCGGAGCCCACTCCGGCACTCAAGTCAGTACTAGAGTCTCTGGAAGGGAAAGAACTAAGGATAAGTATGAGTAAGATGAGCGTCACCCCTTTACCTAGGGGGTTGGAATGCCTTATATACCTGAGGCGGCGGTCACACGTGTCCCCACGTTCCTCTCCACGTCCCCTCAATTGTCGGTTACTGGATAATCCTTGTAACGGTCCTTGCAGCAATTAAATCCAGACCGTTGCAACAATTAAGACTTTAATGGCCGCATATTATTGGTCATGATTATCCCATAATTATTGATGGTAATTATTCGCCAATCCACAAAAAGGGGACGGTTACTTGGGTTGGGTCATTGGATATGATGATCTTTGGGCTCCGCTACCCCGAGATGATCTTGGGGCCCTTTGGCCCGGGAGGGTCCCGGTCGTCTGTCTTCCCGAGGTGATCTCGGAGACCTGTCCTCCGAAGGTGATCTCGGGCATCTGTCTTCCCGGGGTGATTTCAAGAGTAGGCCTGCCCGAGGTGGTCTCGGGAGTCTACCTTCCCGAGGGGGTCTCGGGAGTCAGAGAGAGAGAAAGAGTCCTTCAGACTCGATAGTTCTTGCCACATAGCTTCCTCAGTCCACGTGTCAACTATGGGATGCTCAACCCCATCACAAGTCTTTCCCTTCATGTCCAATCGAATGAAGTGTGGTTGACTGATTAGGCTAGTGGTGTAACGAAGAAGCTATGTCATGATAGATCCATATATCCATTATTTCTTAGTGGTTTGCCAGGTCCGAGGAATCGAAACATTCATCCCTAGACCCCAGATAGCTTCTTGAATCAGTCCAATATCTCTACGAGTTTCGAGGCAGTGTCATGATAGCTGTCCATGGCCCTTTAAAAGCACATGAGGTCTCTTAATGGAGACAAGGTAGTCTAACAAATGTAGCCTCGCTACGTACTGTGTCATTCTCTGTGCGGCGATCTCCCGCTGATACTCGTCGCAGGGCCATACGAAGCGACGGCCAAAAGGATGGTGGCCCCTCGGGATGCACAATCAGCGCAATTGACATGTCGCACTCCCATTGCTCACACGAGGGCGGCTTCTCTCTATTAATGCGGGTGCAACGGCACCCTTCTGCCTTATCTGCTTTCAACATCCTCGTTCACCTTTTGCTCATCCTGCCGCTGCATCCCCTCCAAGTGTAAGTCTTCTTCTTTTGTTTTCTCCCTTCATTCGCCATCATGAGTCCCGTAGAGAAGAAGAAGAAGACCCGAGACGAGAGCGAAGATCCTCAGAGGAACATACCTATCACCCGAAGTGGTATGATACCATCTCCTCTAGGGTTAAGTTAGAGACCCTCTAAGCCGCCTGTGAGAAGTATTGTATCTCGGCAGTCTTAGAGATGGAAGTTCCTACGTTAGGTCAATCACTCGTAGAACCAGAAGGTAGTAGGGTTTAAGCAGCTCTTGGTTGAGCATCCGTAGCACCCGGACCAAGCCTACTCACCTCGGGCATCCACAACACCGCGAGGTAGTAAGATTTAAACAGCTCTTGGTCAGGCATCTGCAGCACCCGAACCAAGCCAACTTACCTTGGACATCCGTAGCACCACAAGGTAGTAGGGATTAAGCAGCTCTTGGTCGGGCATCCACAGCACCCGGACCAAGCCTACTCACCTCGGGCATCCGCAGCACCGCGAGGTAGTAGGGTTTAAACAGCTCTTGGTCGGGCATCCGCAGCACTGTAAGGTATTAGGGTTTAAGCAGCTCTTGGTCGGGCATCCGCAACACCCAGACCAAACCTACTCACCTTGGGCATCCACAGCACCGCAAAGTAGTAGGGTTTAAATAGCTCTTGGTCGGGCATTCGCAGCACCCAGACCAAGCCTACTCACCTCGGGCATCGGCAGCACCGTGAGGTAGTAGCGTTTAAACAGCTCTTGGTCGGGCATATGCAGCACCCGGACCAAGCCTACTCACCTTGGACATCCGCAACACCGTGAGGTAGTAGGGTTTAAACAGCTATTGGTCGGGCATCCGTAGCACCCAGACCAAGCCTACTCACCTCGGTCATCCGCAGCACTTCAAGGTAGTAGGGTTTAAACAACTCTTGGTCGGGCATCCACAGCACCCGGACCAAACCTACTCACCTCGGGCATCCGCAGCACCACGAGGTAGTAGGGTTTTAACAGTTGTTGGTCGGGCATCCGCAGCACCCAGACCAAGCCTACTCACCTCAGGCATCAGCACCATGAGGTAGTAGGGTTTAAGCAGCTCTTGGTCGGGCATCCGCAGCATCCGAACCAAGCCTACTCACCTCGGGCATCCGCAACACCGCTAGGTAGTAGGGTTTAAACAGCTCTTGGTCGGGCATCCGCAACACCCGGACCAAGCCTACCCACCTCGGGCATCAGCACCACGAGGTAGTAGGGTTTGTACAGCTCATGGTCGGGCATCCGTAGCACCCGGACCAAGCCTACTCAACTCAGGCATCCGCACCACCGCGAGGTAGTAGGGTTTAAACAGCTCTTGGTTGGGCATCCGCAACACCCGAACCAAGCCTTCTCACCTCAAGCATCCACAACATCGCGAAATAGTAGGGTTTAAACAGCTCTTGGTCGTGCATCCACAGCACCCGGACCAAGCCTACTCACCTTGGGCATCCGCAGCACCATGAGGTAGTAGGGTTTTAACAGCTCTTGGTCGGGCATCCGCAACACCCGAACCAAGCCTACTCACCTCAGGCATCCGCAACACCGTAAGGTAGTGGGGTTTAAACATCACTTGGTTGGGCATCCGCATCACCCGGACCAAGCCTACTCACCTCGGGCATCCGCATCACCTCGAGGTAGTAGGGTTTTAACAGCTCTTGATCGGGCATCCGTAACACCCGGACCAAGCCTACTCACCTTGGGCATCAGCACCACGAGGTAGTAGGGTTTTAACAGGAAAGTATTCGAGGTTCTTCGAGAGACATCTCAGTTGCTTCTTTGGTTAATGAAAGTGCAAAGCAGCGCCAACAAGAATACAAATATACTTGAACATCTCAAATCTCACCGAGTACAATAGGGACGGAGATGATTGGCACGCCAGGGTCTCTCCAGCCTCTTGCCCTTGTCGTCCTCCAGATAGTAGTTGCCCCCTGTGAACTTTCTGGTGACGATGTAGGGTCCTCCCACTATAGTTCCAACTTTCTGGGATCCCAACAGGCTTGATCCTCTTCCAGACCTTGTCTCCAACTCCAAAGTTATGGGTAGTAACTCGGCGATTGTAGGCTTATCGCATACGCTGCCGGTATGCTTCCAGCCTGGTGACAACTTTATCACGGACCTCTGACACGAGATCTAGATCGATCAGCCACTCTTGATCATTCTCGTCCTTGTTATATTGCTGTCGCCGAGTCAACTCTTCACCAACTTCTACTAGGATCACAGCCTCCATGCCATAGACCAGGTTAAAAGGGCATTGTCCTGTTCCCTCCCATGGAGTCGTGCGGTAAGACCATAAAATGCTAGGGAGCTCTTTTACCCAGCTGCCACCAATATGGACCAGCTTTATCTTGAGCCCCCTGACGATCTCCCGATTGATGACCTCGGCCTGGCCATTGCCCTGGGGATATGCAACCGAGGTGAAGGCTTGCCGAATACCCAGTCCATCACACCATTCTTTGAGTTTACGCCCTGCGAACTACCTGCCGTTGTTAAACACCAACTTATGAGGAATCCCATATCTACAAACAATGTCTTTCAATAGGACCTTCATCACTGCCGCTTTTGTGATGTTTGCGAGGGGTTCAGCTTCCACCCACTTCGAAAAATGTCCACGAGGGCCAGTAGAAACTTCTTCTGTTGGGGCCAAATTGGAAAGGGGCCCACGATATCCATTCCCCACTGATTAAACAGGCAAGACACAATGGAAACTCGCAACGGCTCAGTTTGTCGGTGAGTGACATGCTGATGCCTTTGGCAGGCCTCACACCCAGTTACAAATTTGAGGGTATCGGCTTGCAAAGTTGGCCAGAAGTATCCTGCTAGGATGATCTTCCTAGACAGGGATCTTCCCCTAATGTGGCTCCCGCATAGGCCCTCATGCACTTTTCGCTTGACATAGTCGGCTTCGTTTGGCTGGACACACTTGAGGAGTGGTCGGTCAAAGGCTCTCTTGTAGAGATGATCTCCAACTAGTGTGAATCTGGAGGCTCGGTGACGGAACAATCGGCCTCCTGGACCCTTGGCCGGGACCTTCCCATTGCGTAAGAACTCCACATATGGGTCTCTCCAATCAGTTATAATATTATCTTCATCCTCCTCTTCAATCTGAGATACAGTCGCTTCGGTGGTACTGGGCTCATCCAACTGCCATGCAGAGATTGAGCTAGCTAGCTTGGCTAGTTCATCGGCCTTGACATTGTCCACTCAGGAAATCTTCTGCAGAGTAACCTCTGTGAAAGTGGACTTCAACTGCACATACATGGTTACATACCTCTACAAGTGCACGCACTTTATTTCGAAGTCCCTTTTATTTGTTGTGCCACAAGTTGAGAATCTGAATACATGTGTAACGCCGGCTTTTTTTTTTATCTAAGCGGCGTTACGCTAAACATACATGTGCATATGTAACATCTTAATGCAGCGGAATAACTAGTACTTAAATCATATACACATGTCTGGGCTATCATTCATGGACATGGTGACATTATACTTAACATATTACTAGCATACCCAGCATCATGACATCAACTTTCTATAACTTATTCATAAGCATTTCAGATAACATATTATCAGCATGCATAGCATCATGATATCAACTTTCCATGACTTATTCATAAGCATTTCAGGTAGCAAGTAATTTATCCATAACTTCACCTATAGTAGGTTGTTTCTTAGGCATAATTATCATAAGTTGAGCATAACCCAAAGTAAGCATTGTCAGATCATAAAACATGCAACAAGTGAAATGAGAGGGTTTCTTGGCCATGTCACTACTACACATCCATGTTCTAGCCTCTCCTGTTGCTTCCCTTAGCAATCTCTTGCTTGATCTGCGGTATAAGAAAATAAGACTATAAACACAGAGGCTTAGTAAAACCCTTTTCCTACTCACAAAATCCATATGTCGTATAAACATGAACATAATGCTTCAATCCTACATATCATAGCATACTTCTCATCATGAACATTTACACAATCATGGCATCATCATTTTAGCATCCACATAAATAAAATCATGGCATCTGAATTTAGCATGTACATCGATATCGTGGCATCATACTTTAGCATGAACATAAACATAATCATGGCATCATAATTAACATGAACATAAACATAATCATGGCATCGTAATTAACATGAACAAAACATAATCATGGCATTATAATTAACATAAACATGAACATAATCATGGCTTCATAATTTACATGAACATAAACATAATCATGGCTTCATAATTTACATGAACATAAACATAATCATGGCTTCATAATTTACATGAACATAAACATACTTTTCATAAACATAATACATAACATGGATGGATGCATGGGCAAATGCATATATCATAAGAATGCTTAGTTTAAAATCATACTTTTAAATACTTAAACATAATCATAACATTCATTGGGGCCCTGGCTTGTACCATATTCATTCATCATATGCGCGCATCCCTAAGTAAATACGAGGTAGCTAATCTCGACCTACTAGGGTAAGGACAGCTTCATCGGTAGTCCCGAACCGTAAGGACAGCTTCATCGGTAGTCCCGAACCGTGGACAGCTTCATCGGTAGTCCAGAACCGTGGACCTTATTCAGGTCCGGTACAAGCCCATTCTTAAAAATAAAATACTTTCACATGCTTCTTCATTCATACAACATTCATCATACAACATTCGTAGCATATTCATTCATTCTTAATGCTTAACATCATCGTTATGCCTTATAGGCATGAATCTTATCTTCATTCATCATTTTCATTCCATATCATCATTATGCCTTGAAGGCATGAACTTTAACTTCATTCATCATTTTCATTCATAACATGTCATGCATACATATAATTCATAACTCATGGCATGCATACATATCATTTCTAAATCGTGGCATACCTACATATTTAGCATCTTGATTCATAAGAACATGCATGGTCATGGTACATGGAAAAACATGCCTAGGTCTTTTCGTACATGATACATTTCCTTGGGTTCATGGCATATGTCTAAACATTTATGAATTATCATTACAAGTGACCTAACATACAATTCTTGACACATAAGCTAGGGTTTTCATTGGCATAAAATTCTTCCAACATACTTAAGCATATACATACATCATAGTACCCTATAAACATGCATTCTTGTGGTCTTAACCCACTCCAAGTCCTAGGTTATGGACTTGGCCGAAAACCCTAGGAAACCCTAGGTCCATGGAACAATTCATATAGGTCACAAATGACATCCCATACAACATAAAATGCTATAGAAAACCCCTGATCCCATAGCTAAAGCCAACCCTAATCCCTTAGCCTTAGATTAGCCCTTGGCCGAAACCTAAAGGCCCATGAAATTCATAGAGAAATTATCATAGAATCCAATCACTATCCATCAAGTCATAGGGGAAACAATTTAAACATGTTGAGGGGTTAGATCAAGTTCCATCCATAGTTTAGGGGTCTTGGTCGAAACTTGGAGGAGCCATCTAGCATGCAAAAATTCACATTAATCACCACTAACATCACTTACATCATAAGGAGACATAAGAACCATCATTAGAGAGTTAAAACTAGTCCTAGCCCTAGAAACATGGAAGGGCCAAAACCCTAAGTCCCCTTTTCATGGATTTTTCAACTTGGATCTCAAACAAGATGCTTAGATCATGACCATATCAAGAAAAACCATTACACCACAGGTGAGGGGGTCTTACCTTGGGTTATCTTGGTTTTTAGACCTTAAAAGGGAAGATGATGAAGACCTTGTTGTCTCTTGATGACCCTTAGCCCTTTGCAACCTTGAAAAAACCTTGGATCTTGGAAGAGAAACCCTTTTGTGAAGCTTTTCCAAAGGGAAACCTCTCCTTGAGGTTTCGGCTAGGATGAGGAAGGAAGAAGAAGAAAGGTGAAATTGATGGAAGGGAGAAAGTAACTCCCAAGCTCTCTCTTTATGACACATCAAGGAGGGCAAGTGAAGAGTCATGGTGGATGACCATTCATTTTCCCTAAGCCTTAACCACAATCCACTTCATTTCCTCATAGCACTCCCTTGCTAGGTGAATTGGTTAGAGCATGCATGGTTGTACAAGAGGTCCAAGGTTCAATCCTTGGTGCATTTTTTTTTATATTTTATTTTTATTTAATTCCCTATTATTTCGAAAATCCCTTAAAAATTCTTCCGTAATTATGTTGATATTTCTCATTAAAACCTCTTTATATTTATATTAATTTTTACCTAAAATTCACCAATAATTATGGTATTAGAAACCCCATATAAAGCCCATCAGTGCTTATTTTTCCCAATTTAAATGAGAAAACATGGATTTCTAGGCTAGGATTCGTATTAATATTTCTAGGTCCCTCGGAAAATTATCTAGTCATGCTCAATATTTTAAAGAAAATATTATGAGAATTTTTCGGGTCGTTACAATCCCCCGTACCTCGTGAAAGTTCATCCTCGAACTTAGAATAGCTCCAGGTACTTGTGCCTCATCTCGTCCTCGCGTTCCCAGGTAGCTTCCTCGAACCGTTGACTTTGCCATAGGACCTTGACTAAGGGTACCTCCTTACTCCTTAGCTTCTTGATTTCCCGATCCAAGATCTGAATAGGTCGGCTCTCAAAACTTAGGTCCTCCTGAATTTGTACTGTCCGTGGCTCGATCACTTGGTCTATGGTTAGAATACATTTCTTGAGTAACGACACATGAAACACGTTATGGATAGCCGACATCTCTTGAGGCAGCTCTAATTCATATGCCACCTTGCTGATTCTTTTCAGAATCAGGTACGGCCCCACATATCGCGGATTTAATTTTCCCTTCTGCCCAAATCTCGTTACCCCTTTCATAGGAGCCACCTTGAGAAATACCAGATCTCCAACCTCAAATTCCAGTGGCCAACGTCGAACATCCGCATAATTCTTCTGCCGGCTCTGAGCAGCTTCAATCCGTTGTCGAATGTTCTGTATAGCTCGGGTGGTGTCGTCGATGAGATCCATCTTGAACCCCATTTCCTTCCTTTCACCCCCTTCGTACCAACAAATTGGAGACCTACATCTCCTCCTGTACAAAGCTTCATAGGGTGCCATCCCGATAGTAGCCTGGTAGCTATTGTTGTACGCGAATTCCGCCAAACATAGATATCGGCACCAACTTCCTTTGAAGTCCAGAGCACAAGCTCTCAACATATCCTCCAATACCTGATTCACTCGTTCCGTTTGCCCGTCAGTCTGAGGGTGAAAAGCGGTACTGAACCGTAGTTTAGTGCCAAGAGACTTCTGAACACACTCCCAAAAATATGAGGTGAAACGACCATCCCTATCTGAGATGATAGTCTTGGGCACTCCATGAAGTCTAACTATTTCCTTAGCATATAATTGGGCTAATTGTTCAATCGAATAAGTCATCTTGATTGCTAAGAAGTGAGCTGATTTCGTCAACCTGTCCACTATTACCCATATCGCATCATATCCATTTGTAGTCCTGAGAAGTCCTGTGATGAAATCCATAGAAATATCTTCCCATTTCCATTCTGGGATTGGAAGTGGCTGCAGAACCCCGCCGGGTCGCTGGTGTTCCACTTTCACTCGTTGACAGGTCAGGCAAGTATTCACATGTTGTGCCACATCACTCTTCATACCGGACCACCAGAATTTCTCCTTCAGGTCTTGATACATTTTGGTGGATCCTGGATGCATTGAATAAGGGGTTCCATGAGCTTCTGCCAATATTTCTCTCCGTAGCTTCGGATCATTAGGGATACATAGACGATCCCTAAGATATAGTACTCCCCCGTTGGCGATACGAAAACTATCGCCTTTCCCTTCTAGGATCTCCTGTTTGATTCTCTGAAGGCTAGGATCACCATCTTGTTTGTCCAATATGTCCTGATTAACTTTATGATATAATTACATGCATATATCATAATTATATGCTTATTGTGATTATGGATAACCTAATAATATTATGCTTTCGAAATATTAATTCTCGATCTGAGTTACGAATTATATTAGTCTATATTTATAGAATCGGTGAGCTCTTATTTATTATATTACCCAAAAATTTATTTACTACATCTTATACGTCTATATACAAAACTATCTGAACTGAGCTAAATGGGCGGCCCTCATACCCATAATGAAAAATACCATAGCGGTGACTATCACCCCTCCGTTCATCCCCCCTTGGCCTGCCTCAGGATTTTCTACTGTTTCCATCAAATCCTCTTCTTCTATCTCGGGAACCTCCTCAGCTACTCCAGGATCTTCCTCAAACATCCCGAGGTCTTCCTCAAACATCTCTCCCTCAGGCATCTCGGGGTCTTCCTCAAACATCTCTTCCTCAGGCATCTCGGGGTCTTCTTCAAACATCTCTTCCTCGGGCATCTCAGGGTCTTCCTCCATCATCCCGGGGTCTTCCTCATACATCTCGGGGTCCTCCTCATACACCTCGAGCTCCTCCTCGTTCATCTCGGGGTCTTCCTCCGAGTCCCCCAGATCCTCCGGAAACTCATGGCGGAGAAGCTGCGTACATAACTCTGTATACGAGATCTGGCATCCATGCTGCCCCCAGATCTAACAAGCGACCTCTCTCGCACGATTGGGTAGCGAACGAAACAGCGCTCCAATTCTATAGTCGTCCACGATTGGAAACCCCTCCTGCTCCAGCTTCCAGAATAGCCAGTCAAAAAACCCCATGTTGCCTTGAATTCCACGGGTCGGACTGTACTCAACTTCCTCTATCCGCTCCATCAGCTCACGGCACCTCTCAGTGTAGTTCTCATACAACATCTGGAATTGAAAAAAAATGACATAGTTAGTACTAAACCGACCAAGCCAGTACAGAACCATTTTTTTTCTTTTCAATTCGCAAATATATACAGAGAAAACACACGCAAATCGGGTTCTTCTACCCTAGTGATTGAAATATATGACTAATTTTCCTACCCTTAAATTCTAATATTGGATTCATGAAAGAAGATAAAATATTGTTCATAGTTACATATCCTAAAGTACTTTTCATCATAAACATCGTTCATACTTGCATATTCTAGAACATAAGATATCATCTATACTTACTTATTCTTGAATCATAAAAGAACATCATAAAGGAACATAAGGTATACATAGAGGTACTTACTTGGAAGCGGCAGGAAGAAGTCTTGATGTGTGTGTAATGAGATGGTTACAGCTCTGATACCAACCTGTAACGCCTGCTTTTTTTTTCACTAAGCGGCGTTACGCTAAACATACATGTGCATATGTAACATCTTAATGCAACGGAATAACTAGTACATAAATCATATACACATGTCTGGGCTATCATTCATGGACATGGTGATATTATACTTAACATATTACTAGCATACCCAGTATCATGACATCAACTTTCCATAACTTATTCATAAGCATTTCAGATAACATATTATCAGCATGCATAGCATATGATATCAACTTTCCATGACTTATTCATAAGCATTTCAGGTAGCAAGTAATTTATCCATAACTTCACGTATAGTAGGTTGTTTCTTAGGCATAATTATCATAAGTTGAGCATAACCCAAAGTAAGCATTGTCAGATCATAAAACATGCAATAAGTGAAATGAGAGGGTTTCTTGGCCATGTCACTACTACACATCCATGTTCTAGCCTCTCCTGCTGCTTCCCTTAGCAATCTCTTGCTTGATCTGCGGTATAAGAAAATAAGACTATAAGCACAGAGGCTTAGTAAAACCCTTTTCCTACTCACAAAATCCATATGTCGTATAAACATGAACATAATGCTTCAATCCTACATATCATAGCATACTTCTCATCATGAACATTTACACAATCATGGCATCATCATTTTAGCATCCACATAAATAAAATCATGGCATCTGAATTTAGCATGTACATCGATATCGTGGCATCATACTTTAGCATGAACATAAACATAATCATGACATCATAATTAACATGAACATAAACATAATCATGGCATCGTAATTAACATGAACAAAACATAATCATGGCATTATAATTAACATGAACATGAACATAATCATGGCTTCATAATTTACATGAACATAAACATAATCATGGCTTCATAATTTACATGAACATAAACATACTTTTTATAAACATACTTTTCATAAACATAATGCATAACATGGATGGATGCATGGGCAAATGCATATATCATAAGAATGCTTAGTTTAAAATCATACTTTTAAATACGTAAACATAATCATAGCATTCATTGAGGCCCTGGCTTGTACCACATTCATTCATCATATGCGTGCATCCCTAAGTAAATACGAGGTAGCTAATCTCGACCTACTAGGGTAAGGACAGCTTCATCGGTAGTCCCGAACCGTAAGGACAGCTTCATCGGTAGTCCCGAACCATGGACAGCTTCATCGGTAGTCCAGAACCGTGGACCTTATTCAGGTACGGTACAAGCCCATTCTTAAAAATAAAATACTTTCACATGCTTCTTCATTCATACAACATTCATCATACAACATTCGTAGCATATTCATTCATTCTTAATGCTTAACATCATCGTTATGCCTTATAGGCATGAATCTTATCTTCATTCATCATTTTCATTCCATATCATCATTATGCCTTGAAGGCATGAACTTTAACTTCATTCATCATTTTCATTCATAACATGTCATGCATACATATAATTCATAACTCATGGCATGCATACATATCATTTCTAAATCGTGGCATACCTACATATTTAGCATCTTGATTCATAAGAACATGCATGGTCATGGTACATGGAAAAACATGCCTAGGTCTTTTCGTACATGATACATTTCCTTGGGTTCATGGCATATGTCTAAACATTTATGAATTATCATTACAAGTGACCTAACATACAATTCTTGACACATAAGCTAGGGTTTTCATTGGCATAAAATTCTTCCAACATACTTAAGCATATACATACATCATAGTACCCTATAAATATGCATTCTTGTGGTCTTAACCCACTCCAAGTCCTAGGTTATGGACTTGGCCGAAAACCCTAGGAAACCCTAGGTCCATGGAACAATTCATATAGGTCACAAATGACATCCCATACAACATAAAATGCTATAGAAAACCCTTGATCCCATAGCTAAAGCCAACCCTAATCCCTTAGCCTTAGATTAGCCCTTGGTCGAAACCTAAAGGCCCATGAAATTCATAGAGAAATTATCATAGAATCCAATCACTATCCATCAAGTCATAGGGGAAACAATTTAAACATGTTGAGGGGTTAGATCAAGTTCCATCCATAGTTTAGGGGTCTTGGCCGAAACTTGGAGGAGCCATCTAGCATGCAAAAATTCACATTAATCACCACTAACATCACTTACATCATAAGGAGACATAAGAACCATCATTAGAGAGTTAAAACTAGTCCTAGCCCTAGAAACATGGAAGGGCCGAAACCCTAAGTCCCCTTTTCATGGATTTTTCAACCTGGATCTCAAACAAGATGCTTAGATCATGACCATATCAAGAAAAACCATTACACCACAGGTGAGGGGGTCTTACCTTGGGTTACCTTGGTTTTTAGAATTTAAAAGGGAAGATGATGAAGACCTTGTTGTCCCTTGATCACCCTTAGCCCTTTGCAACCTTGAAAAAACCTTGGATCTTGGAAGAGAAACCCTTTTGTGAAGCTTTTCCAAAGGGAAACCTCTCCTTGAGGTTTTGGCTAGGATGAGGAAGGAAGAAGAAGAAAGGTGAAATTGATGGAAGGGAGAAAGTAACTCCCAAGCTCTCTCTTTATGACACATCAAGGAGGGCAAGTGAAGAGTCATGGTGGATGACCATTCATTTTCCCTAAGCCTTAACCACAATCCACTTCATTTCCTTATAGCACTCCCTTGCTAGGTGAATTGGTTAGAGTATGCATGGTTGTACAAGAGGTCCAAGGTTCAATCCTTGGTGCATTTTTTTTATATTTTATTTTTATTTAATTCCCTATTATTTCGAAAATCCCTTAAAAATCCCCCCATAATTATGTTGATATTTCTCATTAAAATCTCTTTATATTTATATTAATTTTTACCTAAAATTCACCAATAATTATGGTACTAGAAAACCCATATAAAGCCCATCAGTGCTTATTTTTCCCAATTTAAATGAGAAAACATGGATTTCTAGGCTAGGATTCGTATTAATATTTCTAGGTCCCTCGGAAAATTATCTAGTCATGCTCAATATTTTAAAGAAAATATTATGAGAATTTTTCGAGTCGTTACAACATGATTGTTGGGGCAATCGACCCAAGGATGATCGGGAAGATCATGGTTTTGATGTGTGTGTCAATATGTTCAAGGTTAGGGTGTTATCTTGTTATTTGATATGTGTGATTGAGTTTGCAGGACTTGGAGAATCACACATGGAGGACTTATCCGAGGGACGAGAGCCGAGGGAGGAGGACTCCAAGGGCAAGCCGGGAAGTGGACTTCAAAGGACACACGTGAAGGGTGGCATGGAGGCAAATCAAGGGAAGGCTTGTGTGCGCATCCGAGGGACGATAGCCGGTAGAAGAGGACTTCAAGGGGTAAGCCAAGGGAGTGTACCTGAAGGCACACGTGAAGGCTGGGCAGTCGACTGATAGAAAGACAGTCGACTGCCAACCAATTATCAAACTCACAGAATGTTTGAGACCCCGGACCAGTCAACTGCCCCAGACTGGTGTTGGGCTGGACAACTCATGGAGTTGTCCTTTACTCTTATTTAAAGGGTGACTTTTGGCCAAGAGAAAGGTACAGTCCTTTACTGTACCAAAGTGTTGTTCATGCAAGAAGTGCTCAAATCTTCCTCTCGTGTTTATTTTCATCTTGTAAAGAGGAAGAAGACAACCTTGTAAAGCTTTTCTCCACCTTGAAAGAGATTTTCATAGTGGAGTGTGTGCTCGTGTGTCGTGTGTGAATCCTTGGATTAGTCACCTTTCGAGGTGGATACCAAGTAAAATCTGTGAGTTAGCATTGGATTTTATATATTTTTTATTATATTGCTTGTATTGTGCTAACAATCTTGTAGAGAAAGTTCGAAAAAGTGTTATTAACCCCCCCCCCCTCTAGCAAGCGCCACGATCTAACAAGTGGTATCAGAGCCGATTCGCTTTGGGAGAACTCACCATCAACCGGAGCATTCAAGAAATGGCGTTTCAAGAGGGCTATAGCACCGCAAGGCCACCATTCTTCGACGGAAACGACTTCGCCTATTGGAAAGGTAAGATGGAGTACTATTTGATGAACGATATTGAGAATTGGATGAGTGTTGTAGATGGCTTCGACGCACCCATCAACGAACAAGGAGAGCTACTACCAATGAGGAGTTGGACCAAGGAGGTGATGAGGAAGGCATAAGCCAATGCCAAGGCCACCACAACGCTTCAATGTGGACTATCAAAGGAACAACTTAACAAGGTGGGGCCTTTCAAGAGCGCCAAGGAATTATGGAAGAAGCTAGTCGAGCTCAACGAAGGTTCAAACGAGTCAAGGAGGGCAAAGAAGGACCTCTTGGTGGCTCAACTACAATCACTATCAATGAAGACCAACGAGACGGTTAGCCAACTACATGGAAGGGTAAAAGAAATTATCAACGAGCTACATGTAATTGATGAGAAGGTTGAGAACCGTGATCTTGTGAGGTATGTTTTATAATCATTCCCTAGGACTACATTGTGGGCATCAATGGTTGATGTCTACAAAGTATCAAGGGATCTTTCTATGGTAAAGTTAGATGATTTATTTTATGAGTTTGAGTTACATGAGCAAACTAACATTTTATCTAAAGAAAAAGGTGTAGCATTCATTGTAGAAAAGGAAAAGAATAAGAAGAAGGAAAAGAAGAAGGTCATTTATTCTCATCATCCGACTCGGAGGAGTCAAGCACGTCAATAGATAGCGACCAAGAAGCTTTCATGGTAAGGAAAATGCGTAGAGCCTTTAAAAGTTTTTCTAACAAATCTTATGCTAGGAAAGGTTCAAAGAGCAAGAGCAAAGGGAAGGACATTATTTGCTATAATTGCCACCAAGAGGGGCACATGAAGAATGAGTGTTCACAACTAAAGAGAAGAAAAGAGAAGAAGGAGGATAGGAAGAAGGGTGACAAGAAGAAATCGAAGGGAAAATAGAAGAATGCCACAAGCTTCAAAGCTACTTGGGATGATCCATCATCTTCGAAGGAGGAAGAAGAACATGTGTCCCACTTTGCGCTAATGGGAGTGGGCAAATTGGAGTCATCCGATGATGAGAGGAGCTCTAGTAGTGAAGATGAAAGTGAAGGTTCATCATCCGAATCCGAGGCTTCGGTAAGTGAGGTATATAGCTTACACTCCTCTACTCTTATCAAAATTATTACTAGTACCAATGTTGATTTGGCTAAGGCTAGGAGGAAAGTTAAGGAATTAAAGAATGAAGTTTGCATGCTTAAATTAGAATCAATAAAAGCTAAGGATAATTTGCATGTTCCTTCTATTGTTTCAAATGATGCATGTTTGGAAAAAGAAAATAGGGAACAAAGGGAAAAGGTAGAGGACCTCACCAAGGCACTTAGGAAATTTCAAGTTGGCTCTAGCAACCTTGATATGATAATAAATAGCCAAAGAGCCGTGTATAACAAAGTCGGGTTGGGTTATAGGCCAAAAACCAAGGAGGTAGCTTTTGTTTCACTCATGGGTAGAAAGGGTGCCTCTAGGAGACAAGGGGTTAAGGGAAATGCAAAGAAGGCGTGGGTACCAAAGAAGTATTTAAATGATTCTTGTGGAACTAAGATTTGGGTACCAAAAGCTTATGTTTTCCATGTTGTATAGGTGAAGGTGAAGGGAGCCTCAAATATGTGGATAGTAGATAGCGGGTGTTCAAGGCACATAACCAGAGATGTAAGCAAGTTCACCACTATTAGCTATCTAAGAGAAGGCACCGTATCTTTCGGAAATAGTGAGAAACTCAAAATAATTGGTAGGGGCACCATTGAGGTATCTCCTACAATCACTATCCACAAAGTTCTTTTAATTAAGGGAATGGAGTTTAATTTACTTAGTGTAAGTCAACTTTGTGATGCGGGATATAGAGTTGAGTTTCATGCTAGAAAGTGTTTAATTAAGAAAAATGGATCCGAGAGTATTATGCTAGAAGGATATAGAGAGGCTAATCTTTACTATCTTAATCTTGCTTATGCTTCTAACAATTTGCTTAAGTGTCTCATATCTAAGGAAGAAGAAGGATGGTTGTGGCACCGACGACTTGGGCACATCAACATGAAGAATATTGCAAGAGTTGCCAAGAAGGAGTTGGTGAAGGGGCTTCCCATGATCAAGTATGAAAGGACCAAAATATGTGATGCATGCCAAGAGGGTAAGCAATCTAGGTCATCACACAAAGGTAAAACCTAACTAGCACTACTTTACCTTTAGAATTATTGCACATGGACTTATTTGATTGTCATAGCACTCCCTCACTCGTAGGGAGTAAATATTGTTTGGTTATTGTCGATGATTTTTCTAGATTTACTTGGGTATTTTTCATGAAATATAAGGATGATACTTTAGAAATTTTCATAGGTTTTAGTAAGAGGGTTGAAAATGAGAAACACCTCAAAATCAACCGAATTAGGAGTGACCATGGTGGGGAGTTTCAAAACTCAAACTTCTCACAATTTTGTGTAGAAAATGGGTACAAGCATGAATTTTCATGCCCAAGGACCCCTCAACAAAATGGTGTGGTAGAAAGGAAAAATAGGCCATTACAAGAGGCCGCTAGGACTATGCTTAATGCATATTCACTTCCTAGCTACTTTTGGGCCGAAGCGGTAAATACCGCTTGTTATATTCAAAATCGAGTCTTAATCCATAGGTTTTTAGGGAAAACCCCATTTGAATTGTGGAATGGGAGAACTCCACAAGTTCACTACTTTAGGGTTTTTAGGTGTAAGGTCTACATTTTAAACACCAAGGATGATTTGAGGAAGTTTGAGTCTAAAGCAGATGAGGGGATCTTAGTCGAATATCCATCCACTAGTAGGGGATATAGAGTCTATAATAAAAGGACTAAAGTAATTGAGGAGTCTTCAAATGTGGAGTTCGATAAGTCTACCAACACCTACCCTAGGAAATCTTTTATTGATAAGGACATAGAAGAAAGTCAACCCCTTACCCAAGAAATTCAAGACCTACATTTGGGGGGCAATGATCAAGGGGGAGAGAGAAGTGCACTAGAGGATGAGCATCATGTAGTCAATGAACCCATAACTTCTAGGCCCTTAAGGCATCACCAAGATCACCCCATTGACCAAATAGTGGGTGATGTCACTCAAGGGGTGAGAACTAGGTCTTACTTTAGGAAACAAAGTAGTCAAATTGCCTTGATTTCTCAATTAGAACCCAAATATATTGGTGAGGCATTAAGTGATGTTGATTGGGTCCTAGCTATGTAAGAAGAGTTGAATCAATTTGAAAGGAGTGAAGTATGGGAGTTAGTTCATAGGCCCAATGATTGTACCATTGTCACCACTAGATGGGTTTTTAGAAACAAGCTAGATTATCAAGGAAAGATAACTAGAAACAAGGCTAGGTTGGTTGCTAGGGGGTTTAATCAAGTTGAGGGTCTTGAATATGATGAGACATATGCTCCCGTAGCTAGATTAGAGCCCATTAGGATTTTATTAGAATATGCCGCTCACATGGGTTTCACACTTCACCAAATGGATGTGAAGTCGGCATTCCTTAATGGGATCATTAAAGAAGAGGTATATGTAGAGCAACCATCCGGGTTTGAGAACCCAAATTACCCTAGACATGTCTATAAACTAAGAAGAGTCTTGTATGGATTGAAACAAGCTTCCCGGGCTTGGTATGAAATGTTGGTGCAGAAAGCACCAAAGTCAAACCTGTGTTTTGATAATGGCAACGGGGTTCAAAAGTTAAGTCTTACTTGTTATCTAACATGTCACTTGAGTGTGCAGAGTAAAAAGCCCTAGCGAAGGACTGCTAGGCACTGGCGAAGGAATGCCAGAAGTGAAAAGCCCTAGCGAAGGACTGCTAGGCACTGCGAAGGAATGCCAGAGTGAAAAGCCCTAGCGAAGGACTACTAGGCGCCAGGCGAAGGACAGCTTGGGACTGAAGCCCTAGAGAAGGAATGCTAGGCACCGAGCGAAGGAATGCTAGGCACCGAGCGAAGGACAGCTCGGCATCCATGACCTGGCAAAGGGACGTCAGGCAAAAGTCCAACCAGAGGAACGGTTGGCATCAGGTACATTCTCCCGAGAGGAGTAGGTGAGGACGCGTTCCCCGTCGAGGGAACAGTAGGCGTCGGTTCGACCTAGGGTTCCATTTTGGAAACCCAAAGTCAAAACCAAGATAGCTAAGGCTGTATAAAACTAACAACTTACTGCTTTATGTTGTTTTCGGACTAACCCTGGATGCAGGACCAAAGGAACGAGTGTCTGCAACTCAGAGAGCCTCAATGGAGTGAGGCAGTAGCTGAGTAGGGCGCCCTGAGTGTCCAGGGCGCCCCCAAGGTGAAGATGAAACAAATGAAGCAAAAAGGAGCCTCGGCTGAATACTGGCCGGGGCGCCCCCAGCAGCCAGGGCGCCCTCAGCGCCCAGAGCGCCCTCAGCGCCCAGGGCGCCCCGCGTGTGACGACCCACCTCCTTAACTTCTCTCCCTTAAGGCGGGCGCCACCTTCACTTAACCTTAACTTTACCTTAAGTTACAACTACTTGACTTCCCTTAACTTGCTCTGAATTTTTTTCCCTTTAAAAAAAAACTTTCATTTTATTTGCTTTGCAAGGATTTGACCCCTAGACCTCTTAGTTGTAAAACTGGAACACTAACCAGCTGCTCTATACCACTTCTTTTCAATGGTACCAGTCGACTGCTATATAGTCAGTCGACTGGTATCGGCCACAGAAACTTTCTGTGCCCGGCACCAGTCGACTGGCCTCATGGCAGTCAACTGGTGCATCGAACAGAAACTTTCTGTTCGATAGGGCAGTCGACTGGTTCTGAACCAGTCGACTGGCACGCCTGAAAACCTGCATTTCAGACCTGAAAACCATCTCCAACGATCCACAAAACATATACTTTCAAGACATACAAAGACATAACTCCATTTCTATACTCTATACTAGTTTTATGAACATTTTAGCAACTCAAAACGAATCCAATAACTTGAAATTAGAATCCTTGCGAGATTTAACAAAACTATCAAAACGTAAGCAAAACACTCTAGAGTTTGTACCAAACTTAACCTCTATGCGTAGTTTAAACAAAGTCATTCATTCTACCACTTCAAAACACCAAAACACATGTTCTACAAGACTTAGCCCAAAGATCTCTCCCACGGTTCCGCCGCCACTGAACATCAAAGCAAGTCCCTTCGCCTCCGTAACTTATGCTTTTTCTTTACCTTTATCTGCAATAGAAGGAAGATGCAACTAATAAGCGAATTGCTTAGTAAGTAAATCCTAACTCACAAATCCAAACGATAAAGGATAAACATGCTCTTTTCAAATAATGCTTGCTTCAAAACACATGCACTTTGAAATACTTACACATGGAAACTTTCATATACTTATCATGTTCAATCATGCTTGAAAACATTTACTAGCACTAAAACATTGGCAAATCTAACATGCTCATAATTTCTTTTGAGACTTGCTACTTATGCATTTCCATACTTTAAACCACTAACTTCCTTGCTCTTGCTCTTTAACATGCTTGTAACATAACAATGTCAACATACATAGCAAAGCATATGCTTAAACTGAAAACACTTACATATACTCATATACTTCAAAATAATAATCAACTTTCTTAGGCCTTGACACTGTACCTGGTATCAGTGTACCAATGCGCGCATCCCTAATAGGTTTCAGGGTAGCTAGCCACCGCACCCTATTAGAGCTTCTTTCTTACTTTCTGTGGGCCTCTCATTTGCCCGGTACATGTCACTTTACAAAAGTAAAATACTTTCTTACTCATAATGCTTGTATTTATCAAGCTAACTTTCTTTTTCATAAATCTTGCACTATAAACCTTTACCTTTTCTTACTTGGAACTTTCATCGAGCACCTTGCGTGCCCTTAACCCCAAAACTCATTTTTGGGACTTTCTTACTCATAATGCTTGTATTTATCAAGCTAACTTTCTTTTTCATAAATCTTGCACTATAAACCTTTACCTTTTCTTACTTGGAACTTTCATCGAGCACCTTGCGTGCCCTTAACCCAAAACTCATTTTTGGGACTTTTCAAGAACTTACTCTTGTCATACTTAGGTCACATACATAAAAACTTACTCCAATTCATATTCTATGATAAAACATGTATTCTTTAGGAACTTAAAACACACAAATGAGAAAACCATAATCTTAAAGCTTGCCTTTAGATCACAAACATGGTTCTACAACGAGAAATACATGGCAAAACTACTTCTATTGCAGGTGAGTGATTTACTTACCCTTTTCTTGAAGAAAACTCACTAAGTATCTCGAAATTCCTAGCGTAGGGTTCTTTTCCTCTTCCTTTGCAAGA